>PVIA01006085.1:8450-103392 GCA_004024845.1 Tonatia bakeri | reverse complement strand
GTTGACCACAGAGACAGAGTTTCAGTCAAACCAGAAATAACATCTAGGCCTCAGTTATTTTTCGGCTTCAGAACAATACTACCAACCACATTCTTGGGAAACCGGAAGAGGCACCGCCATGGGTGGCATCAGAACCAGACGCAATGATCAACCAACCCCCATCCTAGTGCTGACAAATCACTAAGCCAATGACCCTGACCGTGACCCTCACTCTCAGTTCCCTATGCAACCCATCTCCTAGAAACCTTCAGGGAGCCAGATTAAAAAAAATTTTTTTTTATTAATTTTTGAAAGGGAGAGAAACTGATTTGTCTTTCCACTTGTTTATGCTTTCATTGGCTGATTCATGTATGTGCCCTGACTGGAAATTGAACCTGCAACCTTGGTGTATTGGAATGATGCTTTAACCAACTGAGCTACCCAGCCAGGGCTGGAAGTCAGTATTTTTACCATTAGCTCATCCATGCCTCTGGCCATGGCACCTCTCCTCAACCCTTACTTTCTTGGCTGCAAACTCCTGCTCGTGTCTTACTGGGCTTTGATGTGCACAGGAAAATGGGCCTTCTTAGTCCAGTAACAGGAAGTCATATGTAGCTATGTGCAGTATTTGAAATAAACTAACCAGAGGGCCTGTCTGATAGGAACTAAACTTCATTGTCAAATAAGTTGCAGCTCTCTAAGTGTCTGTTCTATTCCTGCCTATATAGAGATTTCAGACACTGGTCGATTGATTGACTAATTGATCACTGTTCAGAGAAGAGTTGTAACACAATCAAGATCATAAAACTAACCAGTAATTAGCCCAGCTGGGATTAAAACCCAGGTGGGCCTAGGATCAAGCCCATGGTCTCCCTGTTACAGAACAGAGCCAAGGGGGATGTACGATATACTATTACCCAAAGGACCCCCTGTCATTTGCTATAGGTTCGCTATGCCCGTCGCCAGAGGAAAGACATCTCTCAGTGCCAGAGATTTGTGAAAAGGAAAGGAAATATTTATTTAAAGCTACACAGACTTAAAGTAGTGATCCAATGTCTTCATCAAAATATTAAAATCTTTTAGGATACCCACAGATGCACACAGTCCTTCCTTCTCCCTCTGCCCTAATCTGGGGTACCATATCTCAGGAATAGAAGTAGAAGTTCGTGATTCAGGCTCCTGGCACCATCAGCTGTGTCATTGCTAGGATCTCTAGTTAATCCAAAACCATGTGGCATCTTCTCATGACCCACCAGCAGGAGTCCTTTCACCCCTTTTCTTCCAGGCAAAGTCTCTCCTGCTTCTTAAGCCACATGGCAAAAGGGAGCACCTCAAATCCATATGGTTCTCACTCTCGCCAAAGCCAAGCCGCAGGGTCCCCATCCTGCCAAAGCTGCATGTTTCTTGCCGAGGCTGCAGGGGTCCCCACTCTGCCAAAGCCACGTGGTTCTCTCCTTGCATGGCTGCCGAGTCTGGGTTTAAATCCCAGCGCTAATCTTCGTCTGCAGTCCCATTTCCGATTCCTCCTACAATCAGTTACACCTGCCAGCATTCCTGTATTCTTCCAAGTTTATTGGGTTGCCATTGTGAGTCTGGGCAGGTGTGGCCCCATGTCATAGAACTAATCTTCTCCAAGCTCTCACATAGGTGCTGTAACCAGGGGGAGCTGCCCCACAGTTATGTCTTGGGTGGAAGTCACTTCCATCCCCCTGACTCAAAGCATGGCCACAGCTATTTAACATATCTATGAAACCAGTTAAAGGTTATAGGTGTGTTAAATGAGCATGCCAGAGGTTAGCTGCAAAGCTGTTGCTGCATGAAACAGCTCTGCATGTTCCTGCTCCATGTGTCCCTTCCTCCAGCTCACACCTGAGCATGGGAGGGAGGAGAACATACTATATATCTCTCTAATATTTCCTGGACACCTTGAGTTCTGGACCCCATTCCAAATCCCTATTCGGGACCCACCTCTGGGCTGCACCCTGTTACATTCCCACCACCCCACACTGCTTGGACACTTACCAAACACTGAGTGAGGGGACAGGGGACCTAGAAAACCCAGTCTTTCTCCTCAATTTCCTCACAATTTTATCAGAAAGACAAATGATATAGATTCTTAGTGCAAACCAAGGAAGAAAGCAGAACAACATACCATCAAATGTTTCCCTGCCCAGTGTTAAAAACAAAAAACAGAATAACAGGCCCCAAATAGAGTCATTTGCTTCTCTGACAGCAATCAAAGACTTATTTGCAGTTTCCATCCCTCCCAGGAAAGTGACCATGGGACAATCAGCCTGAGATTTCCTGATAAGCACTAGTGAGGTAATCTGCAAGACAAAACCCCTGCCCTGCCCTTCTCCCCCAAAAGAAGATGGTCAGGCCTCAAAGAATCGCTTACTTTCTTTTGCTAATGATGCCTGTGTGCCCCACCCTCCTGCCTTTAGAAGTGCTCTGCTGTGTACCGCCCCTTGGAGCACCTCTCCAGTAGATGGGCTGCTGCCCCATTGATGAATCACTCAATAACGCCAATAAGATCTCAGATTTACTTAGCTGAATTTTTGTTTTTTAGCACTAGAACCACTAGAAGAAGTGTGCCGTCAGTGAGAATTTAAAGAAGAAAAATACATTGCAATCCAGACAGAGCAGACAAAGCTTTTTGATAATTAGACATTTGAGGTTGACTTTGAAGAAAACGTGTGACTTAGGTGGGGAAAAGAAAAAGATAATCTAGTTAAAGGGAAACCAAAGAGTATAAGAGCTGATAGTAATTCTTCAGTAATATTAAGAAATACTTATTCTCGGTGTACTACAAAACTAAAGCAGGAAACATAATTCAGATGTTAATGAGGTTTTAATCTAGGTAAGTAAGAAAAAAAATGGTGTTCAAAAAACAATTCGGGATCCCATTACATCACTGAATGTTTTTCTTGGAGGAACGAAGTCCACTTCCTAGTGGACCACTCTGAGAAAAGGAGAATTCTGGTCCTAGAACAACCTTCAAAAGATGGCTAATATAATAATTGTGGTAACAATCCGGACGCATTTCCACTTTTTTACCTCCATTCTTGCACCACATCCCCTGGCAGATACTTTATGAGCTTTAAATGAACTAGGAACTTCATAATGTCTCTGATTTGCTGAGCTAAGAAGCCCAAAGAGGCTTTGGTAGGGGACTCGAGACTTGGAAAATTTTAACTTAAGGTAAAAAGTTAAAAGTCTAGCAAGTAATGTGTATGTTAAAGCTTTTGTTTCAGAAACTATAGATAAGGCCCATCCTGGCTCCTGGGAAAAACAGCCGACCTCCTGGGGTACTGGCTAGAGATTCCCGCCTGGGGACTTGTTGGAGGCATCCGGGCCTTTTGTGTTCAGACCACCCGCCTTGGGAACACCTAAATGCCCAGGACAGGAATGTTGTAGCTTCTGAATCTCAAAGCCCTCACCACACCTTGTTTGTCCTCCCCTACCCCCCTTACAAAAGATATGGCCAGGAAAGAGAAGGGAAGATGGTTTGTTAGGGTATGAACCCGCCATCTTCTTGGATCTCCGGCCATCTGAATAAAGCGCCCCTAAAAGATTCAATCGCTGTCATTGCTTATTGGATTTTGGTAGTGACAGGCAGCCCAAACGCGTCTTTTCCGGTTACAGCTTGTTCTGCATAAGAAAGGGCAGCCAGAGCTTGCGTGTTCAGGGGGAGGTGGGGCAAGGACCTAAGATATGAGAGTGGGAGCCAGGAAGTGTATGACTGTGGTGACGTGGTGATTGAATGCAAACTCATCCTGGACGAGATCATCTTCAGCGCCCCTTTCAATCAATTCCTTCTTTTACCTGCGTGCTTTCCCAGAGCCCAGCCTTTGAGAGAGCGTTGACTGCTCTGTCTGCTCAACCTGGTGTCTTTTCCAACGGTGTTTAATCTTCGTCAACATTTGGCTGAGACACGAAGACAGACAGGCCACATCCTGGACCTCAGTTGGATCGTATTTGGGTTGTACAAGTTGAAAGGAGTCAGTGGATGAGGATTATCATTGAAAAAATTCCTGTTGGCCGCATTTGGAAAAACATGTACTGTATCTTGCCATGTATAATGCGCACCCACGTTTTCAGCCCAAACTTTCAGGAAAAAAATCTTTCATTTTAATTTTTTAATTCACTTTTTAATTATATATAAAAGCAATTATCGTATTCCAGGGTATCATTTTGCATATGGATATTGTTATTGCTTTCGAGAGTTACATTTTTAACTCATAAGCATAAACGAAAGAATTAAAAACATTTATACAGTTATGGAATTAGTACTACCCTTGTATAATGTGCATCTTTATTTTAGTCTCAAAAATTTGCGCATTATACACAGCAAAACATGGTAACTATCAAGGATAGGTAAGTTCAGAGGATGCTATACTGAGGATATTGGTTGCAGACATTTTAGAACAAAGAGTAACAGCAAACGATAAATGCTTTCCCTAAGGAATGCTCTAAGAAGCCTTGGTCATGTGACCCGAGGGCACCAATATGATCCTGATAGTGTCACTGTATTTTTTGGACTGTAAGACACACTTTTTAACCACGTGTTTTGCTTCGAATTTTTTTTTTCCTATTTTCCTCCTCTAAAACCTGGGTGCATCTTGTTGCTAGATGCACCCAGGTTTTAGAGGAGGAAAATAGGGGGAAAAGTTTTGAAGCAAAAAGTATCGTAAAAAGTACATCTTACAGTCCAAAAAATACGGTATTTCCCTCAGTGCCTTTTAATTTTGTTCTCACTTTCCCTAACTGTGCAACATGACAGGCCATATTTTCTCCTTCCCAAAACAAAACTTTCTTCAAGTTAATTTTGAAGCAAAATGGGACCATCATTGTGTTCAACTGCCCTGTTTAATCAAAATGACATAAATTTGGATTTGCAAACTTTCAACTAGCCAAACTGGAGAGGGAGATTTACTTATCACTTCCATGCAGCACTGAGAAGCAAAATAGGAACAGGAGGGCAAGACCTCTGATGTTTCCAGCCAGTGTGAATTAGAGATTTTTCAACAGCTGCAGGAAGTCAACAACTTAATAAGAAACACCACAAATACTTAATCCACCCAGGGCGACCACAACACTAAATTCCCAGATCAACAGAAAGACGAACAAAATGTTTTCTGACCCAAGCAACATGAATCTAAGCAGATGCTAGCCTCTTCCTTTCGCAACAGAAACTCAGGGCTCAGTGCCATGATGAGGCTACTCTTGACTGTATGTCAACTTGGTCAGGTGTCAGAGGCTAAGTAGTTCATTTATTTCTTGCAAGATGGAGACAACATCTAACCATAAATAGTTTTTGAACCCAATAGGACAGCCACAGAACCTTGTGCTCTCCATATTTCTGTCCCTTGTTCAGACTCCAGACTACCAATGCAAATGGATTCAAATTTGAACAGTGAATATTAATTGTGGATCGGGTGAGTGTTCAGGTATTTTCTGTGCAACGAAGTATCACATGGTATTAGCTTAGAGATACAAGAGAAAGAGTAAGTGAATAAGACTACATGAATAACAATAAGAAAATTTTATATATTGGTATTTTTCTATCCTGTGATAATTGGAGGAACTATATTTTATGGGAGCTACTGGGCAACTCATTAAGTGATAACTAGAAATAAAACTTAAGAAGGATCATATCTGATAGTATAATGATTTTTACTACCTGTCCCAAATGCTTTGGTGATTTTGAGAATTATAAAATTGCATTTAATAAGACAGCATGCAAGAACATCCATACCATCCTTTGATACTATGGACAGTTAGGGGAAAGAGATGGTGGAGAGGAGAGGGGCAAGGACTCCCAGGAAGAACTATTAGCCACTTCCTTGCTTTCATATGTACTAGACACATTAATTATAGCATCTAGTGTATATATATCTATCCCAAGGGTATGTTTTTAATCCTCACCTGAGGATATGTTTTTATTGATTTTCGAGAGAGAGGAAGGGGGGGGGAGAGAGAGAGAGAAACATCAGTGCGTTGCTACCCATTATCATCTTGACTGAGGATTGAACCCACATCCTAGGTATGTGTCCTGACCAAGGATTGAACTGGTGACACTTTACTCTGTGGAATGACATGGAACCCACTGAGCCACACAGGTCTGGGCATGTCAGTGTAATTTGATGTCATGATGTCATAGGTAACCAGATTCTTGGTGATCAGAACAAAGAATTGAACCAAACACCCAGAGTTTACAGCAGAGATTGACCTCATGGGCTGGAGGGATTCCATTCTTATAGGGTGGATCCTTCCTGGCTAGTTTTGGTGGACTTTTATTGTTCATGTGGTCTCCCATGATTTTCCCTGATTGGCCACCAGGGAAGGGGGTCCCACAATGTTACCGAATGGACCCTCCCTTCTCCTGGGGTCCCCCTGTACTAGATTCCCCTTGCCCATCGCCAGAGAATTATACTCTCCATGTTAGAGATTGGTGAAAAGGAATTATTTACTCAAGTTATACAGACTTAAGAGTAATGACTTCACGTCTTCATTAAAATCCCAAAGTCCCTTAAAACATCCACAAACACACAGTTGTTCCTTCCCCCCTTTGCCCAGTCTGGGGCACCATATCTCAGGAAAATAAATAGAAGTACATGCTCACGTAGCCCCCAGTTCTTCCCAGTAATCTATGCTCAGCTGGTAGGCCTCCCTTGGTTGCCAGCACCGTTACGTATGTTGTCGGGATCTCCAGTTCTTATTCCAGAACCATGTGGCACCTTCCTAGCCCACCAGGAAGAGTCCTTTCACCCCTTTCCTTCCTGCAGCATCTCTCCCCCACTCTTCCAAGCACTAAGAAAGAGCCCTGCATCGCTGCTACATCTTGCTTTCCGGCTTCCTAAGGTGTGTGGCAAAGGGAGACCCAAAGCTGAGTGGTGATTCTTATCATGGCTGCTGTGCCTGGGTTTAAATCCCAGCACTAATCTTCCTCTGCAGCCCCATTTCCGACTCCTCCCACAATCGGCTACGCTTGCCAGCACTTCCGTATTTTTCCAGCTTTTCTGGGCTGCCATAGCAGTCTGGGCAAGCGTGGCCCCATGGTGTGGAGCCAATCATCTCCAAGCTCTCACGTAGGCTCTGCAACCAGGAGGGGGTTACCTTCCAGTTACATCCCATGTTGACGTCACTCACATCCCCCTGGCTCAAAGCATGGCCACGGCTATTTAACATATCCATGAAACCAGTTAAAACTTACAGATATATTAAATGACCATGCTAGAGGTTATCTGCAAAACTGTTGCTGTGCAAAACAACTCAATGGTCCTGCTCCATGTGTCCCATCCCCCAGCTCAGACTTGTGGGGGTGAGGACATCCCACATTTTTAACATTTCCTGGACACCCTGAGTTCTGGACCCCATTACAAATCCTTCTTTTGGCGCCCCCCTGGCTGCACCCTCTTACAATGATCCAGGCCCTTTTCCTATGAATGACACCATTTTGGTTAAAGGCCATTCAGGAAGGCAGAGGGGTAAGGGTTCACTGATTCTTGCTGATTCCTGGCTCCCACCAGGAAGTCTTCAGATGTAAACACTCCTGTGCCCTTTTCTCCCCAGTAAGTGCATTTCCACATCATATAGATTACAAATTACTCTCTGTAGGGTGAGAACCATGTCTTGCCTTGTTCTCTATCTCTCTATTGGCTATACTTTTCATGGGGAATGCTCATGACTATCCTACCCACAGCTCCTGATGCTTAGCTATCTGTGGCTTACATACACGATTCTATCCCTCATCCCCAAGTGGCCCAAAGCTATCTGAACACCAATGTCGTGCTAGTGCAGAGTGAGCAGTGTGTCACAGGATGGGAGATAACAGATGTGTAGACTATTGCTGGCTTCTTCGGGCACTCCCTCCAGTCTTTGTACCTGGGAGGTCAGACAATGATTTGGGCCAAGGTTATGCTCTGGACTAGGGGTGTCAAACTCATTTTCACCAGGGGCCACATCAGTCTCGAGGTTGCTTTCAAAGGACCAAATGTCATTTTAGGACTGTATAAATGTAACTATTCCTGGACAGTTAAGCAAGAGCTCAGCTCTGCCACCGGGTAGAAACAAGGTGCTGGGCCAGATAAAACAAGGTGGAGGGCTGGATTTGGCCCACGGGTCTTGTGTTTGCCACCTGTGTACTGGACGCTCTGAGCCTGTAACCCACCCCTAGCCCCCCCATCCCACCTGCCCCTGCCCCATGTGAGCTGTGTGAGCTGTGTGTGAGCTAAGGATTGCAATCAAAATCTTCAGTAGACTCTCAAGTCTCCCTTAGCTTTCACGTTGTTGCCAGGTTATCACGGCATTCATAGGGACATAGACAGTCATGCACATGTGGTGAGCTTATTTCCTCCATCTTTCTATGACCTGCTGACTTCTAGGATCTCTCCACTAAATTTCTAGCTGCCCCAAATTGAGTTCCCCACTTTCAGCAGTAGAGCTGTGGGTCTTTGCTGCCAACGGTGAACTGAGTTCACCATTTCCCTCAGGTGAGGCTGTGGGCCCTGCTGCCTCAGCGTGTATGGAAGGCTTGGGGACCCCTCCAGGCAAATTCACCACTGTCCTACCATATGTGGTAACACTTGTTTTAAGCCGGTCATGTTCACAATTTATCTTCCTCTGGTCATTTTTAGTACCTCGAAATGGTTGTTTTTAACCATTCTGTTTGGTTTTATACTTGTTTTCTATGAAGGAGAGTCATCTGATTGCCCCATACTGCTCTTACTCGAAGTAGTAGTCTTAGAATTGCTCTGTGGTCTGTGAAAGACAAATTTTTTATGTCAGTTCTTCTAGTATACCAGTGTTTATGTTTTTATAGGAAAATGAAGTTTTTCTCAATAGCATGTCACCATTATGGAGTTATTTTCCTACCTAACTTCAAGCACTATTTTTTACTTCCCCTTTGTTTTGTGGAATGTTCCAGACTAATACATCTTTCTCCCAGAGGCCTTTTGCAGCTGCAGTATTTTTAAATGTTCATTTATTGTGAAATCTGGCCAGTCAGATTAAATATTCCTTTGAGATACAGCTGCAGTCATTTTTAATGATAAAAAATTATTCAGTTCTCATTTAAAACCATTTGTAGAAATGGAATATCATTGCACATTAGCCTGAATTTTTATCCGTCCCTTTTCTCCTCTCACTGAATGTTTTCTTGGTGTTGTTGTTTTAGTTTTTCTGTTCTTTTACCCTTCTGTTAATAGTTTGGTAGTATTTTATTTTTATTGTTTGCTACCTCAACTCCATTGATCAATATGAGATGACATGAATAATTAATAACAAACAAGAAAATTCTATTCAATAATTCTATCATTTAAAAAGATACTTGTACATTTGAGATAAAGGCACATTCCTTGCTAAAATCTAATGGATAACCTGCATTATCTTTTCTACATCTGATACTTTAACTGAGAAGGAATAGATAAATACTTCCATCCATGTATCTCAATTTTTTAAAAGTCCCAGTTCCCTTTCAATGTGCAAAATATTCTGTGTTTTTGATGTTAGGTGAACTGTAGAACAATCACAATACAATAATCTTGTCTAACTTAAGGATATGTCAGTCTGTCAGTCTTATATTTTTGACCCCTAACTGAGGAGAAAGAATTCTAGTATCCTCCATTAGAACACTCCCCAACTTTATATTAGTTCACAAATGCAGTTAGATGTTCTGAGGAATATATTTTAGCTAACTTGACCTGGTGGCATCAAAGTCCTAAATGCAACAAGAATACACTGAGAAGGGCAGAGAACTCCGCCCACTGAAGTAACGTGTGATATTACTATTAACTCTATAATTACCTGTTATTGCAGCCAAAAGGCAAGGAATCAATACCAGATGAAGCCCTTATAAAAATACTTGCCCAGGAGCTTCTGGGCAATTTAGAAGTGTGACTTAATAAATTAAGCCACACTTACAATTAAGAAGTGTGGCTTAATAAAAATAAAAACAAAAGCAATATTATTTTTGAAGTCCTGGTAAGTAGAAGTAACTTGCATGGTGTTTTTGAATGGGTCTTGAATTGGGATATTTATCCTAGTTGCTGTTTCTCTCTAGCCTTAAAGTCTCCAGGAGTTTCATGCACTTTCCCTGATACCTTTTCTTCAAACTTCTCAAACAATCATCCTTCTAGAGTTCTGGCAAGTTTTTATTACCTCCCCAAATGGCAGCAGGGCAGCTCCGACCCTCTCCAGCTCAGGGTTGCTTGGCATCAGCCTTCTCTTCCCAGGGCTCATTTCCTCCCGCTCTGTGTTCTTTGCCAACATCTTTCTGCCCTGCTGGGATTTCTTAAAGAAGCCAGGCACTTCAACTTTTTGAACCACAGAACACATAGTTTCTTCATAACTTCCCATTTTTGAGTAAATATGCAGGAGAGAATCTCAGAAATCTGTGCTCACATGGAAGTAGCAATTTCCCTGTATCTGTTTTGAAGCCTCTCTGCTATTCCCTCTTCCAAGAAAACAAAGGAAGTGGCTGTGCATAACAGAACCCACAGGGTTGATGACAAGCACAAATTGGCTGTGTCACTGCTTAGACAGCTGCAACTGAATGTCCAGAAGCTGTGGTTTGCTTTTTGCCACAAGTCCACTAAGATATATTGAGTGGCCACAACCATGGTCATGCCTGTTATGTAGAAAATAATCAAAGGGCACACAGGTCTGAAAAAGGTGGCCCTGGGAATGTTTCCGGTGTCCTCTTCCCAATACTCCCTCCTTCAATTTTCTAGGCAGTTAAAATAATTATTTCACAGTTTATTGGTCTTGGTATTCTCCACATTGGAATGGGAACTGGATAAACCAGTTCATGACTACCTAACATTTCACCTGCTTTTCATTCTTCCCCTTTATAGAACTGGCATATTCTGACTCATCCTTTAGGATCTAAGTTTAGGGAAACCTGTCCTGGAAATTATCTTTGCTTCAAACTTTACACACCCTTCCAAGAAGAACCAAGAGTTAATTTTACAATTCTGCTACCATTTTGGTTTTATGTAATCATTTACATTGCCTTTGCCATAATCTGTTTTCATTCTAGATACACTGAAATGATCATGGGGCTTTGGAATGAGATAGACTTGCATTCAAATTTTAGCTCTGCCAGCCATGTGATTATGAAATGGGATGCAGAATGAGGGATCCCCAAAGCCTCCACAGTCGTTGGTTGGAAGATGGGGACAGGAGACAATACAGCAGTTAAGATACTTTTCATAACAATGGCTAGCTGATGGTTACTTAGTAGCTGTGCTACCACCATAGGGCAAAAGTTGTGTACATGACTTGCAGAATGTATGGTGACTTGTGACACAGCCAGGGGTTGGTACAGCACCTGCACAAGAGGCAGGGAAGCAGCTCCACCTGCAACATTGAGTCACACTTGCCCTGACTAAAGATGGCAGCCTAGAGAGTGTAAACAATACGGGAAACTGGCAAATGTAGGTCAGTGTGGGAGGAGCACAAAGGAATCTCTCTAAACAAAGGGTGGGCAGAAAGAGGCTGGTCTGCTATGAGGGCTGAGAGAGTAGGTAGCAGCTGTGCTGGTCTATAGTAAAAAGGGCAGCCACGTGAGAGATTCAGCTATGCTGCTAGTAGTGAGATAGCAGCCATGTGGGCGGAGTGGGCACGGGAAGGAGAAGCCATGATGCAGCAGCTGGGCAGTTTGCAGTCAGGGTTTGCCCGTGTGGCCTGGTGTAGTCAGAGCCGCGTGCTGCCGCTCTGATCGTGCCCGTTCCAGCTGACTCAGAAGTCATCAAGGACTCTGCCTTGCAAAACGCTGACTCTTGGGAGTTGGGACATACAGAAAGGCCACCCTCTTGGGCTTGTGCCTTTCTGGACTTCACCATGACCCAGCGCAACATGGCATGTTTTCCTGGACTACTGCATGGAGGCTGAGGAGAACATACCTCAGATCCTGAAGAGGAGAGCTGCTGTGTGAGGATGGCGACTTTGAGACGTATGAGTGTACTTTCCACTCATAAGGGACTGAGCACTGTTTGTGCAGCCAGCTTAAGATGAGAATATGGGGAACTATTGGGCTTGGCTTTGGCTTTAAGCATTTTGGGGAGCAAGGGAAGTGCTGGGTCTTGGGGAAGAAGAGAGCTCTGAGCAGGAGTGCTCTCGGCCCCTTCAAAGTTGGAATATTGTAAATAAAAACCTGTTTCTCTCAACACTGATTGTTGGGTCATGCACCAAGACACCACATGAATGGGCCCCTGTTTTCTCAGTTACAGATATAGGTGCGTTACTCAAACTCTGACACTGAGTTCCTTCACCTGTCATGTGTTAATAATCATCCTTTTAAGATAGTAATCTGAATGCCCAGTATATTAGAAGATGCTTAATAACATGAGTCCTCTTCCTTCCCCTTCCTGACGGTGTTTTATTTATTGTGGTATTCCTGTAACTGTGTCAGTGCTTGGCACACAAGGGATTCAGAAGTATATAGTCATTGACGAAATGCATCGGTTTTCTCTATGAGGTACATCATATATTTTTCACCTTGAAATAAAGCAAACCACCCATCTTGTTTGATCGATTTTCTTACTCATTGATTTTGTGTTTTCTATTTGTAGTTCAATTTTCCAGACTTCTTTGGATCTTAGAAGCTCCCAGATTGTAACCAGAAGAATTAGTCACTATTGCTCAAATGTCAATGATCTTTGGTCAAACGATATTCAGGTTCAGTTTGGCCACATACTTCATTTTAAAGTAAGAACAGTTTATCTTAAATAACCCCAAGCCCCCAATATCTTCTTTTGGTTTTAGTTGGAGATGGTATTTAAAGTGTTGGCTTGGCCCATTTGGGGAAGTTCCTCAGTTTTGGGCATCTCCCTTGTATTCATAGTTGTTTGTGTTTCTACTATTAATATTTTTATTATGCAATGGGGTCTATCGAAGAACGTAGAAAGGTAGAGACAAAATTATTTTTCTTCCACTACACTTCAAATAGTGATCATCTAATAGAGAAAAACCTTTAGAGACAGGTGATGATATTTCACAGTAATGAGTGCTAAAACAGAGAGAAGCAGGGGTTGTATTTAGGTAGTTGATTAATTTAGTAATTACTTAGTGATTGCCTGTTATGGGACAAGTACTGTTCCAGTCCATGGGAAAACAACAGTTAATGGGACAGATAAGATCCCAGCACTCACGGAGGTTGTCTTTAACTGGGGGAGTGGGGGTGGGGTGGGGGGGAGAGGCAGTTTGTTCACAAATAAATAAATAAACTAGATAATTTAAGAAGAATAAAGCAAAGCAAATAGCGAGAGTGACTGGGAACGACTTTAGATTTGGTGGTCAGGGTGATGTTTTGGTGAGGAGACAACTGAGTCCCGTGAGACACGAGAGGTAATCAGGAGCCAAGCACGTGGATGTCCAGGAGAAGGGTTCTGGCATAAGGAAAAGCAGGTGCAAGGTCCTGTGGGAGGGAAAATCTTGGTGTTTTTAAGGAACAAATAAAAAGCCATGTGGCTGGAGTTTCAGAGAGGTGGGCAGAAGCCACATCATAGAAGGATCTGTAAATTTGAATAGGGAATTTGAATTTCATTTTAGTGCAATGGTGGATGTTAAAAGGGCTGTGGTGATGGAACCACAGAACCAGCTCAGAAGGGTCCTATCCTGTTCAACAAGACACTGAGCCGCTTTTCAGAGACAACAGACCCAAACCGCGTGACACGCAGCTGAAGCATGTGCAGAGTGGAGAGCTTTGATCTCCTCTGCACCCCGAACCAAAGTCGCATATTCCCTCCCCTGAAAAAATACCCCATGGGGGCCAAATGACCAAGGCATAACTGGAACTTGAACACTGACACCCTTTCAGAAGTGAAGGGTCTGTTGTCCAGGAAGATCTAGTGCTGAGGCCTTTTACCATAAATGGCCAAGTGCCGAGGTCTTCCAATTAAAACTTGTCCTATCGCCACTTCTGTGTACCTGTTGCCCCTAACCCTTAAAAACCCCTCAACCTAGTCCAGAGAGTGTAGTAGATCTGAGTTACCAGTAGGTCTCCCATCTTCTCAGTTGAGAATCAGTAAACCTTTCCTCATGCTCTGATGTTTTGGCCTTTGGCCTTTCGAAGCATAGAGCATACAAACTTGGGTCAGTAACAGTGACATGACATAATTTGTGGCTGCTGCATGGAAAATAAAGTAGAGAGTGAAAGATTGGATGCAGGTACCATAGTGTGGAGGCTGATGCAGAAATCTTGCTGAGAACACCCCAACTATGGCGGTAACAGTAGATGGAAAGAGGTACACAGATTTAGGGTACAAGTTGGAGGAAGGCTCAGCTGAGGGAAGGAGAGAAGGGAGAAACCAAGGATGGCTCCTGGGGTGGCAACTGAGATGGAAAAGGCTAAGGGAAATGTATTAAGACTTCTTTTTTAGACATGTTTGGTTTGAGATGCAAACTAGTTATTCAAATGGAGGAATTAGGCAAGTGGTTGGATATATGAGCAGAGCTCAAGGGAGAGGTCAGGACTGGAAATATTTGAAAGTTGTGATGCATTTGAAAGATTAGATTCCAGTGTTTTTTCCACCCACCTTCCTTGAGTTTCCAGTATTGTAGAGGCTAGAAATTTAAAATGCTGGAGTCTCTTCTCCTTCACTTCAGGACCACCCCAACCTGTCCAGGGACTCAGACTACAAATAATGAAGATAATAAGGATCACTAGCATGTTTTATGCTTCATTTTCATGAGTTCTCTGGTGATGGCAGAGCAGCTTCAGCCTACTTAGACCCTGGCTACAAGCCACCTTTCAGTCTCCAGATCAAGACTTGAATCACTCAGGCTTCCAAATGTTAAGATCTCAACTTCAGAATCTCTATTTAGCTTAAGTCTCATGTAACTTTTTCTTTGGATGTGAGAGTAGGATGAAAATACATATTTTAAATTACCAGAAAAAAAATAAGGAAATTCTGGACTTTGTAAAAAGAATATTAACCATCCTCCCTTCTAAATGTGGATCTTTCCTCTGTATTATGTGATGATGATAATTTCATCTCTCCCCTCAATACTTTCACAATGAAACAGGGTACAGAGCAAGAGGCCCATGAAGCAGAGATGTTTCCCCACTGCCCATGCTTGGAGGAAAGGGACAAGGAGATATAGTTTAAGATGCTTTTCATAACAATGGCAAGGTGATAGCCATGTCTTTCCTGAAGGGAAGCTATGCTGCCACCTGGGTAAAAGGTCTACGTGACTTTCAGAATGTATAGTGCCGAGTATGAGGTCATGTAGGAAGCTCTGGGTCAGCATTTAAAAATTAGGGTGACCAGCCATGAGGGGGAGGCATGAAGCAGAGAGTTATGGGGTTTGTAAGGATGTAGAAGGACCCACCCCACGGCCCCACCATCTGCCATGAGGCCTGGTGTGAAAGGAGGTGCTATGTAGTGTGGAGTAAGGAGGCGCCATGCAATTTTGGATTAAGAGCTGGAGTAAAAATGAGGAGGTCCACTGGGAAATCTGCCTGCAGAACACAGGGGCATGGCAACTAGAAATTGAGGGAACCTGCCTAATCAAGCCCAGATTAGTGGGAGATTGCTGGAATGCTGAACTGTGACCGGGAATGCTGAACTGCAGACTTCTGCTTTTCTGAAAGATGGTACCTCTGATTGTTGTACTCTGAAACTGGCCTGGTTTGGCAGGACTATGTACTTTGGGGTGTTTTAATAGAAGTGGGACTTTATGACAGAAATCTGCAATTAATCTGAATCTGTAAAACTTTAAATAAGTCCCTTTCCTTTTTCACCAAACTCTTGCATTGGGAGTCATGCTTCTTGGTGGTGGGCAATAAGACCCCACAGCTGTTCCAGAACAGCATAGGCTGGGGTTCTGTAACAACAGCTGTGAATGGTCTTCTTGTCTGAAGTAGACAAAGGATGTCTCTTGAGGCATTCAGCTCCCACCATCAGAAAGGTATTTCCTATCTTCCCAGTTCCCTTTAGCATCTCTCGTTCAACATAACATATTATGTGGCTCCTCTGGGATCTTGGAAGACTGTTCATTTCTTTTTGTAATTGTGGAAAAATCCTCTCCCATAGTTTTAATTCAACAAAATCTTGGAAAAGATTTTGGAAGTGTCACAGACCAAAAGGGAGAGGAAGCAAACATGTGAACAGAAAAGGAATCAAAAGCACAGAAACTGGAATAAGAGGGAGCCTGGGACAAGGAGACAGAGGCCATGTTTCCTTGACATTGTACATCTGGTTGAAAAATGGAGATTTTGGTCATTAACCAGATGTTTCTACCATGCCAACCAATGTATCTGAAACATTTCCCTCGAATATTGTTTTGTTTGGTCTCTATACAACCAGGGAAAAGGCAAAACAAAGAAGGTTAAAAGAATATTATGTAATATTAGTGAGGTAAGGATTTAAAAAATGGATGGATAGAGTACGACTGACCATAAGGAGCAGAAATAATGAAGCTTTGCACAGCAATATGTTTCCAGTCTTCCGTGGTGTATGAATGTAAGTGGCTGTGACCTGTTGAAGGTGAAATCTACATAGTTCATCTGTGCTTCCAGTTCTAGGTTTTCTCATTGGCCTCAGAAATGTCAACTACTGCTATTGGGTCACCAAGCATTTCAGAGTTTATCATCCTCTATGTAATACCAGATTTGTGATAATGGATTTCCTTTGTAGATTGAAGGGCACCAAAAGTTTTGCTTTTTGAGATACTAAGTTGTTTGTTAAGAAAACAAAGACTAAGAGAGAAACTTTGACCCTCCCCCTTTCCTGCCCAAGAGATTCAGATGGTAAAACCTGCTTCAGGAAGGAAGTCTTAGGATGCTCGCCTTAACCTAACTTGAACTAAGTATGGTAGATGGGGAGGCTTCAGGCAGGGGGCCTGTTAGCGAGAAACCCTGGGTCTGTCTCATTGTTTCTGATTCCCTAGCAAGAACTTGCCTGTCCTGTGTGTTCCACTTTTTCTCAACTATCTGTAAACTCCCTGTTCTCACTTCTGAAACCTAATAATCCATTCTCCCCCTTTTCTCTGTTGTCTAAAATAACATATATACCCAATGACGTTGCCTCGCTGTCTTTGCAGTTGCCATGCTAATGTCAATTACCCATATACACACATTAAAATTTGATTTTCCCCAGTTAATTTCTTTCTGCTAATCTGATTATTAGCCCAGCTAGAGGAATTTAGAAGATGGGAGGAAAAGTATTAATTTGTTTTAGCCCCTATACAGATATATCATTTGAAGCCAACAGCAGACTTTGGTCCCACATGGAGCCACATAAAGAACTGGGCAGGCTTTTCCTTGCCAAAGAGAGGATGAGAACCCAAGGTCAGGTTTGACACAGTTGTCAGTTTCATTTTTTTCCAAAGATCTGGTTGTCTGATATGAAGGCTGGGTCAGTCCATAGGCTGAATAAAAAGCCACTTAAGAGCTAAAACTCTGCTTGTCCCAGGATATCTCTTCCACTCTCCTGCCAAAAAGCTTAAAAACAAACAAACAAACAAACAAACAAACAAACCTGAGCTAGTTTGTATTATTTCTTTGGGTTACGAGGTGAAGTCCTCCATTAAAATAAGCCTGTTTAGTGTACTATTTACAGATACCTCCTCTGGCAATGGGGGAATTTTGATGCGCCCTTGAGAAGTGAGGGGTAGGAGAAAGAAGGGGGCTGGCCAGGGCGTGACAGAGCCTCTTGGAGTCCCTAGGCACTGGTAAGAGCCAGGCAGCAGTTCAGGGCTGTTGTTGCCTTTGTCACTCTTGGTCGTCACGGTAACCCTCTGCCGTGGGTACTGAGATCTCCCTTTCCCAGATAAAGACACAAGGTCTGCACGGACAGTGAATTGTAGATCCAAGATTGAATTTAGGACATGCGCTAAATCACTTTGCCACACAGCTGCATTCACTGAAGGTAGGAACTGAGTGTGATTCTTCTTCCCAGCACAAGGTGAATAAACAGACCTCCCTAGAGCCTGGGCAGTCAGTCAGGGGAGAGGAGCCCCCCCAGTGCAGGATTATTTGGGATGCTAAGAATTTTCTGAAAGGGATGAAAGAGTATGCAAAGAAAGCACCGGTGAGAAAGCTCAGAGAGTCATCTCACCACGCAGAAAATCTTACATTTTATGCATGGTAGGCTCAGCCAGTAGTTTAAAGTGAGTTTTCTAGGAAGCATTTCTGCTTGCCACCACTTTTCCTTCCATGACCATGGTGTGGGGTTTTCTCCCGTTGGATTCTGGCGGCACATTGACAAAGCAGCAAACTCACTCTCATGTTAGAGATGATTTTCCATTGGATTACGATACGCTTGTAAGTTGGAGGCCAAGGGGTTGAAGAAAAGGACACATGAAATTAAAAAAAAAACATTTCTAGACTACATATATGAGATTTATTTTATCTTTTCTACCAGCATGATCATTTGACCTGTTCATGATGTTTATCAGCCTTCTGAGATGAAGTGGCAGATACCCATAAAAAAAATCAGTTACAATATAAGCAACTTTAGTAAAGATTTAAAAATACAATGAAAACAGGATTTTGCTGGTTTATAGAAATAAAAAAAGTATAATAAATTCCTAATAGCCAGTTTGTAGTCTTCCGGTCTGTGTCTACACAATTGATAGTGTTACCAGAGGGTATGTTATTAAATATATTGATATCAGATATTACAACCGATGGCGTTTTACTGTTTTTAGTCATAAGAAAATACATTAAAATTTATTTCAATAAGTATGGTACTTTTTGACACACAGTTACTTAAATTATTACTAAAATATCAGCTTTACAAAGTAAAGCCAAAGAGTAAATATATGGATTTTTCAATCCACTTTAGAAAAAAAGCTTTTACATTTTCGACAACAACAAAAATTAAATAAAATTTGTATATCATATTCAGAGACTGAAACTATCTTATGGAAGTAAGTTTATTTATTCAGCATTAGGCAGAAAAATGTGGTAAGGGAGACCTGCAGAAATACAGAGGCCGGGCCTGGGAGGGAGGCGCAGCGGGGCCCTCAGTCCCTGCTGTCACCACACTCGCCTAGCGCTCGAGCCTTGCCGCCACACCCAAACCCTGCCAGTGTCTGCTGGGTGGGTTCGAAAAGTAAACACTGATGCTATAAACAGACATGTCTTAAAAAACAAGCCACAGGCTTGAACAGTGACACAAGGTACTTGGGGCTTCAAGGCTCTTCCTGAAGGAGGAGCTTCTGCCTCACAGAAGGGTGAAGTTCCTCGTCAAAATTCTCCAGCTCCTGCTCCTTGGACAGCTCCAGGAAAACCTGAAAGGGGATAAGAAATAGAGAGAGGGCGTGGGGGGAGTCACACTGCCTCCTGTAGTTCCAGGAGAGTGAAAAGTGTATCACTTGTTGTACATTTATACTCCACGGAGGATATAAAATCACTAAAACTGACCCACCTGCTCCAGGGTGGACTGCGAGAGGCTGTACTCCTCCAGGTCGAAGGTCTGTTTAACTGCAGAAGGATGGACGTGCATTAGGGGTTTATATGTTTTTATATACAGGTGGTCTTAGACGTCAGCACAGAATGCAAATAACAATTTTTAAAAACGTTCAATAAAAAGATTAAGACAGTGATCGCCGATGGTTTAAGTGCAGCATCCAGCTAAAAGAACTCCGATGCACTCAGGAGGGTCTGAGGAACAGGTGCGGGTGTTATGCCTGTATGTTGCACAGTTTTGAGATGTCTGTTTAAGGGAGAAATTGGTGCTGAGAAGGCTTCCTTCCCTGCAGGTGAGCCAACACTTTCCACGTTCCACACAGGAAGAGGTGGAAGACAGACACATTTTGAAAAGGGTCACATCAGAAAATTATAGAAAAAGATGTCTGTGGTTTTCTAGGAAGCAGGTCATCCTCAATCAACTTCTTTCCATCAATGCAGTATGAGCCAAATCAAGTTGAAATCCCTTCTCCTTGACCAAAATGGACTGGAAAGGGTACTTAGAGCCCCAATAAGAGCCCAGCAGACTGGAAATATGCCACCAACAGTGAAAGAGTACAATGAAAGAACGCAGGGAGGAAGTTCCAGCTAGCACAGGGGAGAGTGGCAGAGGTCATGGGCCCAGACGGCAAGGACAAGGTGAGTCTGGTGACAACAGATGCAGTGTGGTCAATTTTAAAGTGCAGCAGATGTAAGGAGATAATCTTAATGACCAGACAAGAGGTCAGTTTCTTAATACAGAGCCTAAAACAAAAAAAATGCAAGTCCACATAAAATTTAATTTTAAATATGTGAGCACAAATATTCCAAAAGAAAGTATTCTTCTTAAATGCACATATGACTGAGTTTTGATTTAGCCTGTACCAGTATATATACAAAAAGTCATGGAAAAACCCCAGAAAGCAAGAATAAAACCCCAGAAAGCAGGAATAAAAGTCCCATTACTCCAACCCCACAAACACTCACAATTCCTCCACTTCCTTGATATCATGCTCCTAAAATTCCATTTGAGATTTTAACTTTTGAATTTAACACATTATATCACATTGAGTTTTTGTCATGAAGATGGATTATTTTATGATTTGAAATTATCTGCCTTTAGGCTATATTTTAAAGCATAGCACTCTTACCCTTCTCTAATTTGAAGAAAGCTTGGGCTAAAGGCCGCACGTCTTCCACCGGCAACTTATAGACCATCAGAGACGAGTACCTGGGAGAGGAGGGGAGACAGGCTGACACCACCTGTGACAGGTGTGAATGGACTCAGACGTTTCCCTGGTCTTTATTTCTCTAAGTGTGGTTTGGTGTAGGAGAAAGACATAGGGTCAATCCATAGCAGTGAAAAAGAGGCAGCTCACAAAGAAAAATGGGGATGGGAGTCAGACTCAGACAGTTTAGCGCCCGGGTCCCTTGAATGGAGATGAGCAGGTATGGTGCAAATTGCCAAAGTCACCCTCTACCTTACTTTCTAAGCTCCACACTTACTCCTCAGCTTTGTCCTCCAACCAGGCCCTGACCCCATGTAGTTTCTTAAAGTTCCCCAACTTGAGTGGAAATCTAAGTCTATTCTCCAGACTTTCCCCCGCCACCTCCTACTCAAACTGCTTTCCTAATGCAGGATAACACAATTGAGTCTCTGATTAGGAAACTAGAAATCTCTAGGAATTCAAGCCCCAAAGAATGTCCAACAACCATTTTTAAAATCATTTGTTTCTTGGATAAATTTTTCTTCTCATCAGGAAGATTTAGACTTCATTTCAGAAGGTACTATTTCATGTATTTATGGAGCGATCACTCTCATCCATCCTGCTCATTCCCTGTGCCTCTGTGACATATTTCTAGTGAGTCTTGGGCTGCACATTGAGTTATAGCATTGCTTTTGTATTTATACTCCACTGTAGATTTATATTTTTTGACCTTGACATTGTGACTTATTTCTCTTCTCTGTCTTCTCCCCTAACTCATAAATCATTTGTCTTCTGCAGTAAATTCCAGGTGTTAAAAATGACCCTGAAGTTAATCTTTGCACTTTTTTAGTGTACTACTTTTGTGAGGATTGTTCCATGATTAGATTCTACATAAAACTGGAAATATTAATATATTTGAAATAATCAGTTTTATGTCCCTGTTCTGCCACTTATTAGCTGTCATGTGTTCTGACCTATCTACCAATTTTCTATTTATAAGGGTAATAATTCCATTTATTATGGCCCTTGTAAAGGCCAGACTATCACAATGCCCCCTTTTTAAAAAGATTTTTTAAATTGTTATTCTATTACAGCTGTCCCCAATTTCCCCTCCTTCGCCTCCCTCTACCCATCCCACCCCTGGTCCCCCCAGTCAATTCCCACACTGTTGTCCATGTCTGTGGGTCATTCATACATCCTCTTTAGATAGTCCCTTCCCCTTTTTTCCACCATTATCTCCCTTCTGGTCACCGTCAGTCTGTTCCTGTGTACAGGCATGGGAACATGGAACAGACTGACAATGCCCTTTTGAAATCACCTAATTTTTCACTGGAATACAGAGTCTACTTTAGAAAGTCTCGGTGAGGATTAAACAAGATAACCTAAAATCAGGACAGTGCCTGGCACACAGTAGGACCACACCATGCAACATCAGCTTTTACATCAGTTCTTCTCTAGTCTACTTTCTGCAATATCCAACGAACCACTTATTTCTTTTAGATTTCCTTTTGGGCCATATGCAGCTTTGAAGGACTATAAATCAATGACCCTGACAAGGAAAAGTTAACTTTTGATACTAGATCAATGCCAGCCACCATCTTTACCTTTCCTGCCGAGCAGCCTGGGGGAAAAACCTCAGGATTTCTGAGTGGAGGGCCTCCGCCTGCGTGGGAGTCTTCAACTTCATCTCCAGCAGGTATTCCTTGCCAAATTTGCTCTTCAGGTGCTGGATGGAACCGATGCATCTGGAAGGAAGGAGGAGGTCATAATAGAAAGAGAAAAAAGACGTAGGATGCAATGTTTGATTGATGATTCACTGCTAGCGCTGTCTCGGGGCTTCACTGGTAGACCCTGGTGATATGGTCCCAATTATTCACAGTGTCATCTCTGCCCACAGACAAACTCTTCCAGCCGTGCACTTGGGGGTCAAGGGTGCGCTTGGGCGGACACACACCTCAGCCTTCCTGACACCATGATGGCCACGCGGTCACACACAGCCTCAGCCTCTGCCATGTAATGGGTGGTCAGGAGGACGCCTCTTTCCGTGTTTTTAACGGTGGTCCGGATCGCCTGCCTAAATTGTCAAGAGAATATTTGCAATTAAGGAAGTCATTTGAATTAATCAGAGAAGAGAATTTTCAAGTGGCATGGATGTGAATAATTAGAAAAAGAGATTGAGCAAGGGCAGGTGGGAGGAGGAAGGGCAAACCAGGTGAGAGCTGTTACACTGGAGGCAGGCATTAGAAGAGGGAGTTCACCGAACACAGTGTTTATCATGAGGTTGTGTTGAAGGAGAAATGCTGAGCAAGAGACTGTTTGGGAAGAGGCTGTGCAGAGGGGGACAGAGCTGCCATAACCTGGTAGAAAAAAGTGCACAAGGAACATACACGACAGCATCAGGAACCCTCCTTCTGCCTCCACTCGTGCATCCTAGTGAGAATTACCATCCTCGTGAGAACTATGGGACGCTGTGTGATTGTGTCATAATGTGTCACAGAGATGCACCAGAGCTGCCTGAAAGATCAGTCGAGCAATTACAGTCCTCAGACTGAGCACGCCGGAGGCCTGACAGTGATTATTTTTCCTTTAATGAGAAATGGTTAGGAAGTATTATCTGGGTAAGATTTTTTCTTTTTTGGCCAAGCATTGGTTATACTAATAATAGTGAGGTTTTATTAAAAAACAGTTTAAGGCAGCAGTGGTCGCCTTGCTTTCTGGTAGAGGTGTGGCGTGGTGGCTGCAGCCTCTGGGCTGGGGTGACCCACGCTGTTGGTGGGAGCCACGGTCAGCACAGGGCGAGCAGGTGGACCAACCATTGCTGCTGCGGGATTCGCTGGCCACTATGTTTTGCCAACCATGAAGCACATGGAGCCTCAAGTCTAAGAAGTTTCTCCAAAGTCTACCAAAGTCTGCCTTCAGTGGTGGCTATTACAGAGATGGGTCTGAACCCAAAATGACAAAAGGGGAAGCAGCATTAATGCCAGGTCTAAGTTCTCTTGCCAATAAAGGGAAAGTAAGAGATGCTCTTAGGCAAACTATGCTTTTAAATCCCCCAGACAAGGGAGGATCACCTTATATAGAAGCCAAAATCAATGAAGCTAAAGATTTTCTAAAAGATCAAGCTGAAAAATGAAGTAAATGTATGATGAATTTTAAATTCTGTTTAGGTATGTATATATGAGCACCAGCTTTTTATAATCAGATGTTTTGAAGCTACAAATTTTAAAGATGACCTTGCAGAAACTAAGTTAAAGCTTTGGTATAAACTCCTTGTTTAAATGTGAGGGTTTTAGATCAGACTATAGAATATTTGAAAATTAATGCTCAGTAATACATATAAATACATACTATCGAAGAAAACATTGTTCATTACTCAGTTGGCAAATAATTTGGCACCTACTTCAAGGCAAAGTGAACATGAAAGTCTCAGCTCTCAAGGAACCCCAATCTAATGGGAGCCTGATGAACTGACTGGTCAGTAAAATACAATGTGATAAATATTATGATGAAATCAGCACAGGTTGTTAGAGGAGACTCATCTCATGGGGGGGGAAATGCTGTCAAGGTGCAGAGAGCTGGCTCTGCTGCTTGGAACTGTGAATTTAAAAGTGAATGTAGCCACATCTTTGACCTAAGAAATGGATGTAATCAGTATGTGTATCATCGACAAAATTCAGATTCCATACATTAAAAACTCAATAGAAAAGAAACAGTTTCAGGGACAATTTTTACAGTAGTAAAACAATTCACAGATTTCCTGCAAGGCATCCACACTGGCCCCAACCAGGTTGGCCTCCTCACCACATCTGCTGCTGCCCCTCGGGGTCCATGCCTGTGGATGGCTCGTCCAGTAGCACCACCGACGGGCTTCCCAGCATGCTCAGCGCGAAGCACAGCTGGAACGAGAGGAACAGCACGTCTGGCCCAGACCTGTGGGCTGCGCAGAGTAACGCCGAGCCCCGCCCCTACCTTTCTCTTGATTCCCTCGGATAAGGTCCTTGTGGGCTTCTTCTGCTGGTCCTGCAGCTTGAGCGCCTCCACCAACCTGCAGGAGACACAGTGGAGCCTTATTGGAGTCTTGCTGACGAGGAAACTTGGTGGGAGAACGGGGCCACGCAGGACCAGGATGGGGAGCAGAGTTCAGAAACGTGGTTTTGAAAATAGACGCTGGGCCATGTTAAAAATGACTGGTTTGATCCCACCCCCAAATCAGTTTTTCTTAAAAAAAAAAAAGAGTTTAAGCACATTTCATGATATCCAAATAGCTGTCTTATGATAGCTTATACTTAAATTTTAGTATTTTTGATAAACTTACCAATGAATACTTTTCCATATTTAATATGAGAAAATAACATAACACTTTGAAATCGGGAAAACCAAATGCTAATTGCAAATCTACCCAGTGTGGTCTGGGTCAGTGTTGACAGTGTCGGGCAAAGTCCTGAGTTTCCCTGAAGGTGGTCACTCCTAACTGTCTCCCGGGACGCTCAGGTAGAGAACAGGTGTGTGTCCCCCCACGCACCGTGTGATGGCGACTTTGGCATCTGCCTTCTTGAGCCCTTTCACTGCAGCGAACACCTCCAGGTGTTGCCTCACTGTCAGGCTGGGCCACAGCGCGTCCTCCTGAGGGCAGTACCCCAGGAACTTGGGGGTGTCTCCTTCGCTGCTGCCTTTTAGCAGCACCTGAGGAGAAAGGTTCACTCTCAGATTCTGACCTGCATTGCTTCTCTGAGTTTCCATGACACCTCCCTCCCTGCAAACTGAGAAAACGTAGAGAAATCCTCGGATCTCACTGAGTTCAGTCACCTGCAGCTATTTTGCATCGGAGGGAGGCTGTCGGCGTGCACATACGTGAAAACAAACATGTGCACAACCAAATCTAAGCTGAAAATCAAATATCGCACAATTGTGGTGCCTTGCCATCGTGGCCAGCCATTCACAACCAATTTTTAAATCGCACTCAGAAAAAAGTACATCCATTTAATTACTCACTATTGAGCTTCACTCCCTGACAAGGTAGTAATTCCTGCACTGCCTGCTTTGGGTGCAGTGAGCAATGGAAGGGCTAGGGTCTCAGTTACTTGGTGTTTTCATTCCATTGAGCAGATCAGGAAGTAAATAAGAAGAGAGTAAACAATAATGACAGATTGTAACTGGTGCAGCGATGAAAATATTCAGGAGGCCGGGGTGGACAGTAACAGGGGAAGTGACTTTGAGGAGGGTGATTGGAGAAAGCCTGTCTGCTGAAGGACTATTTCAGTAGAAGGGTGACAGGGCACCTGCTGTGGAAAAGGCCAGCAATTTGGGGCAGGGCAAAGCCCCGTGGAGGGATGATGCTCAATGTGTTCTTAGACCCTAGGCAAAGGTAGGGGACCTGGAGCAGAGTGGTCCAGGGGAGAAGAGAGAAACGTAACAACAGGGACTTGGAAATCAGCTCCTGACCAGCAAGGGAGGTTTCCTTCCAGCCACAGTGCCATGAGAGGTCATTGGGTATCTAAGCAGGACAGTGACACTGTTTATAAAGATGACACTGGCCCTGATTAAAGCTGATTTCATGACACCCAAACGGGTGTTGGCTTTATAATTAAGATCTCTCTTAACCTTTAAAAATGCTTCATTCTGATACATCAATGAATGGTTATCTCTTTTTTGCCCATGCCTTAGGAGAAATAAAATACTGATTTAGGGTTCATGTGGTGATTGAATTAGAAGGTGGTCTCAACTGAACTAAAGAGTCCAGTTAGGGTCAGCTGAGCCACCAATGCCACTGAGAGGCCCCCTTCAGGAACACCTGCTCTCACCCTGACTTCAGAGTGACTGGGCATATGTTTTCTCCTTCCTCTGTATTGGGATACCTGTCAGTCATGTTCCTGGCAGTCTTTCCCTATGTGGGCTTGACCACCATGCCCTTTCCCATGGTCTGGCTCCACAGCCTTCTGCCTTAAGATTCTGTTCTTCACCCCCTTTGGAGGTACTTTCCAAGGGAATTCTTAAAGTTATCTATCTCCTGCCATAGAATTTTGGGGAAAAAAGTTTATAACTCATGTTGTCTCTCTCTGATAAACTGAGCTCTTTTTCAGTTTGCCTGGCCTCCTCATGCAGTTGAATTGCATGTACAATTCTGTTGACTTCATATCCCTGCTATTTGGCTTGAAGGCATTCCTTGAAAACACTCCCCCAAAATAGTGGATTTGTACCAAAGTATGTGTTCCAGTAACTAAGAACTTTTTGAAAGACAATGAATATGATTGCTTAATAAAGATTTTTTTATAAAAAGACATTTTTATTTATATTGGGAGGACAATGCTCATTGAAAGTGCAAATCCATGGTTTTGATGGTACTATAAACAGAATTTATATGAATTCTGAAATTGATTTCTGATCTGATACTGGACAGTCCCACTAAATGCCTTTGAAAGCACAAATAATTATCCTCTTTCAGTGATTAATTTTGGTGTGTATTAATGTGATAATTTATGATGTATTACTCTGCCACATTATTTTATTCATCTGATGAATAAATGGGATTTTGCTGTGTATACTATTTTAACATCTTATAAACTTATTTTGAGCACCACTAGGTAACTATTCTCATCAAAATTCACCTACCTGTCCAGCAGTTGGTTTTGAGTCTCCAGTTATCATCCTAATGGATGTACTTTTACCAGCTCCATTGTGTCCTAGTAATCCTAAAACCTCACCTGAAAAGAAAAATGGTTACGCTTAATACAAATTGATCTTAATAGTGAAATTAAGAATAAGACACAGTCTGAAGTTTCACTATGTGACAAGAGTTCTATGGGCTTTATACATTTAATTGTCACCACCCCCCTGAGAGGTAGTTACCCTAATCCTTTCTTTCATATTTGGGGACAAAAGCTCATAGGGATGAGGTTAGTTGCCCAAAGTCACACTGATGGGAAGTGACAATACCACTCTCGGGAGCTAGGTGTGTCAGACTCTGTCTCCTGTGATCCCAAGAACTGTGCAATAATGTCACAAAGTGAGGTCATCTATCATCTGCGGGCACATCTGTTAGTTTTCTTGTGAAAAATAATGGCCATTAGGCAATTCATTGTGTTCATTAGACAGAAAGGTCATGGTTGCAATGGCTCATTTCAACAGAGTGCTTATGATTTCTACGTAGATGTGACCAACCCCCCGCCCCCGCCCACCCCAGGCATGAGTTAATTCATTTCTTTAGGTATGAGCCATGTAGCGGGAGCTGTCAGGGCCACCTGCTGATGGTTCTGTGTATGAACCAAGAGGTGGTGTACAGAATGATTCACCTCAAGAAACATAAAGCTGTAAGAAGGGCCCTGAGCCCTGAGTGGAAGAGCCTCCATGCCCAACCTTTTCTAACACAGAGAGAGACATTTCTTGTGGCGATTTTCTTCTTCGTCTTAGAAAAGCAGTGTTTCCTCTTCCCGACATACTCCTTGCGTAGACAGCTGGCAATAATGACTGGTTTCTGTAAATGACGGGGAATTGTGTCAGACCTTAATACTGTCTATTGACCTGGAAAAAGTTCTATCCTCCCAGTGGGCCGGCCCTTCCCTGTACAAGCCATGCATCAAAGAAGACTTTCCACTAGGTGACATGTTCATTAGCTAGCCTCCTGTCTTAGCACTTCTTTATGGAGAGAAGACACTATCGTTTTTCTCTCCAAAAAAGACATTTACTTGGGAACACATTAAGTGGAACCTCGGTTCTCGAACTTAATTCATTCTGGAAAATTGTTTGAAAAAGCAGTTTGCTCAAAAACTGAATCTCGTTTGTTTGTCGTCTGAGAGACATGTGACTGGTCACACAGGTATTGGCATAAAGGGGTTGTTGGGTCAAGGGTCAAGAATCAAGACCCAAAGTTTTGTCAGTCCACGAAGGCATTTTTTCCCTTGAACGACTTCACTGAGAACTGTTCGAGAACCAAGACGTTCGAGAACTGAGGTTTGAATGTATTTTATGCAGCCAGCCCATCTCTCAGAAAATAAGCAAAGAGATTTGGAGAAGCACCAAGTAACCCTCAAAGGACAAAAGAGCATGCTGTGGACTGGACTTTGCCCCGAATTTTTGTACAATGTAGTTTCTCCAAGTAGCAGTGATTTATAGTACTTTGCTCAGTTTCTAAAATTCACAAGTTCTTTCTTGGCTTCTGTAATTTCAAATTCACTCCACTTTTTATTTTTTATTCCAAGAAAGACAAAGCAAGTTAACATGATTTTTTTTTTATCCTTACCCAAGGATATGTTTATTGATGAGAGAGAGAGAGAGAGAGAGAGAGAGAGAGAGAGAGAGATCAGTTGCCTCCTGTACATGCCCCGACCAGGGATCAAACTCTGAACCTTTTGTGTGGGATGACACTCCAACCAACTGAGCCACCCATATGTAGATGTAAAAATAATTAGTAGTTGTTAAAATAAAGTTATGATACTCATTTTTTATGAATTAGAGAAACTCAAAATCATTTGAGAATTGCAGACAGGCCACTTTAACTGACAAACATATGTATTACTTAATGAAATAACTACTCTGCATGTTTTTACCTCATCAAAGTTTGTGGAATTCAAGGCATTTGTTGTTCTCACTCTTTCCATCTGCACATCTTCATCCTCCGCTCCTGGATCTTCTGGGTTTGGGCATGCATTGCTGCTTCTTGGAGAAATTCTGGGGGTCAAAACCATGCATTAATAACTAATTTTGGGTTTTCATCCTGTATCAAGAACACTGCATTCTTTAAATATTACTGTATTTAATGACCAAAGCTTCCTACATAGATTTCATTCTACTTCCCTATGGAAACATTATTTTTAGAAATATCTAGGTAACTTAGTACCTGGTATATGACAAAACATTTTACTATCATAGCTTAATGAAATTTTTTTTTTTCTGGGAAGCCTAGTTTTGACATCAACATGCTGCATTATTATATTTTCATAGGGAGATAAGGTCAGAATATTTGAAGTCAGGATGTGCCCCACCAAGCAAAAAAATACAACTTAGATGCTTTATTTCCTATAAGCTTAGCCATTTCTTTGGAATATGTGCTAGATTCACTCTTCTCCATTCTTAGTCTGTCTCTCATACTTAGAATATAATCCCATTCTATTCTCCCTTCAAACTAAGGTCCCGTATTGATACTAGAAGATTTCTCTAAAGCCTTCTTTTATCTTGGAAGTCTCCGATCCAACTGTCTGTGATAGTTAACTATAAAATGAATGTGATGTGGGAGACACAGAGGGAATAAGATGCTTATGGTTGTGTCCTTGAATGGTGCAAAAAAAGTCGCATGTTTTGAGTCCCATTGATAACTGAACTGTCCATGGTTCACTGGTTGGACTTCTTACTACCACAGGAAAAGAACACAGTTATTGATGTCTTTGACTTATTGACCATTCTGTTCTTCCTTTCTGGACCAACAGAGTTCCTTCAACTGCTGATCTATTCAAATTAACTGCTTTTTAAACTGAACTAGCCATAGGTAACCTTCCCTAGTGTTCCACTGCACAGTGTGAGAGAGAGTCCTCAATCTTCAATGTCTCAGATCTGTTTGCTCCATTATTTATCATACTTGGTTTAAGTACCTAGATCTCTATTATTTGTATTGACACATGGTTCCTACCCCAGTCTATTCTAGCACTTGGCACTTCTTTGTTAATGGGTTAATTTATACATGAAAAATATCTTAAAATATTGATCACTGAGATGAAAGAATCCAATTTAATTTTTCCAAACCGAAAGACGGGATCCTTTCTCATTGATTTCTTTCCAAACTTCCATTCCAGACATCGAAGAATAAAAAGGAAGATGACAAAATGAAGCACAGGCTAGGAATAAAGAGATGCATAATTAGAAACACTAAAAGAACATCATTTCACATTAGAAGTGAATTAGGAATAATTGGGCTTCTGCAAAGATGCATTTGGCAAAATCATTACCAATGACCAATAATCTATTCATCAAATTGTGAAACTATCAAATTCACTCTCAGTGGTTTTTACAGATACACAGGCAACAAATACAGTTATGTGATACCATTACTTTAAGCCATTTCCTCTAATATTGCACAGAGTTCTTAAAAACTGGGAAGCATATTATCGGTTAGTTGACCTTTATAAAAATGTTCTATTTTTACACAATTCTATCTCTATGGGCTACAGATACCCATATATTCACCTTAATAAAAAGTTTTCCGTGTTTACAGGAATTAAGATGGTATAGTTTAATAAAATACATGATAAATTTTAAAGAAGAATGTGTTCTTACAATTAGGACTACCAGAAAGGGCTGTACACCGTCTGAATCTCCACGAAACATAGAAGACATTATAAACTGCGAAAAGATAGATAACAGTTGGACAGGAAAAGTTTTGTTTTGTGAAGTTTAGCAATATAAATGTGAATTGGCTCGTTGAACAGCCCCACTGGCATGTTCTCTGATTTCACCCAGAGTATTGACTAAGTGTCCACTCCAAAATGTATAGTAAGAGGCTGTCTTCCTTCCTACCACGGTCTATGAGCCATTGTGCTTCAATTTGAAGCAGTAGAATATAGCAATTATTAATCATCTGCTAAGAGAATCTTGGCGGTCTATGCTAGCCTCGCCAAACACTGAGAGAGAAGCAGGACTTATCTTCATCACACACACCTCTACACACCTTCCTGTGCCCACTGTGCTTTCCTTTCCCATGGATACCTCTTCACTCACATACTGTGAGTGGTATGTGGAAGTATGGGTATCAGTCAGCTAGGAAAAAAGGATTCTGTTCATATTGAGAGCTTCTCTAGAATCCTGAAATCCCTAGGAACATTTCATTTGCCTCCTTCTACAGCTGAATATGCCCAGGAGTCTAGAAAGCCCAGAGTGTAAAGGCTGCTCTATTCTCACCATCCACTGTCCTTCAACCTCACCCATCAATTAGGGCCAACTCTTTGATTACAGTTCAGCTGGAGTATATGGTCTTATCTGGGAGAAATTCAGTTGGAATCCATGAAGTAGAAATCTTCAAATGTCATGCACATTTAACGTGCTGCAGAGTCCCAACCCGGAGCCCAGCTTTCCCCACTGGTTCTGAGTTCCAGGTGGTGTTACTTACATGCCAAAATATGAATATACTGATAAGTAGTGTGCTTTGTGGTACTAAAAAGGCAACAATATACATTGTATGAGGTCCCAATATGCTTATCATCGTTATAAACACACAGAAGTTGGTGACCTAAAGAAAATACAAATATGAATGTTAACCACGCTGAACTGCAACAGGTGCTCCTAATTAAGATGACTCATCTTGGGTCCGTTCCTAATCTACACTCCATCCTCAAAGAACAAGCTGGAATCAGCATATCTCTCTGACAGTTTCTTTTGGTGATTTAGCTGCCTTTCTTTGGTCTAGAGTATCATGAATGAGACATCACTGGTTAAATCTAGAATCTAACATATAGAGCATCATATAGGAAAAAAGAAAAGGTGGTATATATTGTTTTTGAAGGTAAAATTCAGAATGGTAGATAAATAATAATCATAGGTAAAAATTGAAATTACTATCTCATAAGAATAAAGCAACAATGAAAGGAAACTTTTGTTAACTAAAGCAATTTAATTATCTCAAAGCATTTAATTATCTGGAGTGGCTTAGCAGAAGTACTAAAATACAAAATTCAGGGATAACAAAAAGTTTTAAGTACATCTGAAGCTCTGAGACTTTTTCTTCTGAACTATTGCAATGCCTTCTTAAAAGTTTTAGCACTTCAAATTTCTGTCTGTTACAAACCATCACTTTTATGGCTTCCAGAATATTCTTCCTAAAAGTATGTCTTTGATCATATTTTTTTTTCTGCACTATACACTATCCTGGCTTCCCACAGTCTGCGGAATAAATTCTTGAGCATATCACTTAAGGCCTGTCATGGATCCAACCATTATGTTCACCATAACTAGGCGCATGCAAAGGCTGAAGCTTGCTTTCTATGGATACTCATTGTCAGATTATTACCAGTAGCTAGGTCTTTCTCCTAACCTGGACCTTCTCCCCTTTGGGTTTCTGCTTATCCATTGTTTCCTGTTTGCATCATCATTCCTCTCCAGCTGGTGGAATTTTACTCTTCTTCAGGGTTCACTTCCTAAAGGAAATCACTGCTCTTATTTTTATGAATGATTCTCTTTCCTTTTCTGATTTAATAGACCTCTTTATTACTCAGTTGTATTAGACTTTTAAAGATGGATGGCATCTCAGTCATCTTTGCCTTATCTCTGTTTCATTAAGTGGCTGTGTACTCACCCGTTTACCCTCTGAGAGCTCCTTCAATGTTGAAACTGTCTATTTTTCTCTGTCTTAGTTTGTGACATATTGTTGGAAGCCACCAATAGATTTGTTGAGTTAACAATTTACTTTTTGGCATCCCCAAATAACAGGAAATTAGAATAGGTGCTCATAGATTACATATATATTTTCCTCCTAATTTATATAAAGTAATTGTTGCTTTATGGAATTAATTCCTAGTAGAGAGTTAGACAACTTGTTTCTAGTTTTAACTAGGCTAGTAACTTGTGTAACTTCATGGAGATCTTTGGAGTTATTTCTTTTTCAGTAAAAAGAAAATGCAGATGGTTTCTAGGTTTCCTTTTATGAAATATTTTATGGTTAGAAAGAGTTTTGGCCACTTTTAAAGAAAGACAGGATAGCAATAGGAAGAGGAAAAGATGCAGACTTTTGAAAATGGCCCATACATGATGGAAACACAAAATATTTTAGCCTACAATACTAATTTGTCCTACCAAGAGCAAATTTTTAAAGTATTAGCTCAGAACCCTATGTTAAATATATAAAATAAATGTCCAAAAAACATACTTACAATAAAGAAGCACAGAGACCAAATGCCACTGTTTTTTCTTCCCTTGCGACAGATGAACGAAATTATGTATGTGAAGAAGATAAGGGACATGGCATAACCAATAGCACATGGGATCTGAAATGAAGAGAAGTGTCATGTTCAGTGAAAGGCAAATGCCATCTAGGAGAACATTTTGGATTCAAAACATTGTCATAGCACAGGGTTTGATAGTTATTAATAATTCCTGACAATGTAAGTATCAGTGAAAACAGTTTGCATCTTTAAAGTTTCTGATTAAATTGTACAATGACATTTGTTCTATGAATATTGTAACTTACTTGTATAACCTCATTTAGGCTGGAAAATACATGCTCTGGAGAGGTTAAAACGAAATCCAGGAGAAACATAAAGACGAACATCAGCCAGTACAGTGGAACATCAACCAGCGCTTGCCCAAGCCAGTAAGCTGAAGGGAAGAGCCCCGAAATCCGTAGCTGGGACCAAGCTCTGCTCTGAGTAGGAGACAGCAAAAAATACAAATGGTACTTAAATTTGAGGTTTAAGAAAAAGCGGATTATGTAAGAAATATTCAAAAAGACATCCATTTGTAATAATTCTGCATCACATGTTATCTGGACCAAGGGATATGAATTGTTCCCAGTGTAAGTGGTCAATTTGCTGCTTTAATGAACAACATTAATGTTCATCAGACCCCCGATAGAGCACATGGGAAAGAAGATCTCAGAATAATCAAGGCGCCAACACTCGGGTAAACAACATGGTGATTAACGACGTACGGGCCAGGGTGGGATAGTTTATCTAAGCAGCTTTTCATCAGGGATGCTTCTTTGACTCATATGAACTGTGCTCTTGCTCTCTTTTTCCTAGTATTGCCTTTAAATATGTACGTATAGATATGCTTTTAAATATATATACATTTGCTTTATTCTTTTAATCTAAGTAAATGCCATATTAGGGTAGTTTTACCATAGCACACATTCAAATATTAATTGCCCATCCAAATGTTTGTGTATGTGTACATAAATACAAATTTCTTCACAAATATAAAGGTATTTTATATTCCTTGTATTCCTTTTGTATTTACTCCCTGAATAAACTACTAAGTTACATATTTTAAAAACTGAGGATTTCTGAAATTTAGGGATGAGATAGAAAAGTAAGAAATTTCGAAGGAGAGAGAGGGAGAGAGGGAGAGGCTGCAATGTTAGGAGAGACACGGTGAAGTCGGGACATCACACAGCCTGCAGAAAGAAAGCACTTCTGTTTTCCATGGGTGACGTTTCAAGTTGTGAGTATGTTAATGCTAAAATGACTCATCGTTCCATCAGGCCAGTACATGGCCTTTCCCTGGATTCCTGGAGATTCTACACAAGAAAGGGAACATTACACAGATAATACTCTTTCCTTGGGGAACAGCATTATTTTGGGCAGGAAGCGACACTGATGGAGATGGTAGTGAGTAAACAGATGCTTACTCAAGGTTTCATGGATTTTGCCTGATACGGTTACACAGATGGAGCTATTAAAGGATATCCTGTTGGAGTGTGTAAGTAAGGCTAATGCAGGTTGGCCTGTATGGCTTAGTCATATAAACTCGCCACCCTATGGTTACTGCTCAAAATTTGTCTCCACTTTAGAACTACTGATTCAGAATCTTCATTTTACCAAGATGCTCTAGAAGTATAATTTGTAGGTACATTAAAGGGTCATTTGGATTCATGAAAGAGTGTCTGTAAAAGGAAATTTATAAATAGATTGTCAATTAAACATTGGGATTTTCTTTTTATTTCTCTAGGTTCTCAACATTTTCAAAATATTTCCTTTTATTTCAACAATTTCATTGCTATTAACTTTTTTAAAATGTCATTTTTGAACAGTAAAAAGTACCCATATGAAGTACACAGTTGTGTGAAGCTTGATGAATGCATATGTTACTATATCGCAATCATCATCAAAGTATAGAAGACTTCTATTCCTCCCTCCCACCAAATTCCCCATGCTCCTTTGCGGTCAGTAGTCTTCCTTGCTGTTTCAAGAAACCACTGGTCTGCTCTCTGCTGTTAAGAATTAGTTTACCTTCCTGAGTACTTCATATACATGAAAAAAATTAGTGTTTACTTTTTCGTGTCTCAATTCTGCTGGTAAATTTACGAGTTGCCCCTTCTTTTGTATGGCTGAGTGGTAGTGCATTGTATGATTATACCACAGCTTATCAGTTCACAGCTTGAGGGATGTTTGGGTTGTTCAGGTTGTTAAGAATTCTGTATGTTGTTGACATAAATCTTTTATTAACAAAGCATTGTGAATATTTTTCTCAGTCCACAGCTTTTTATTTTCTTAATGGTGTTTTACAAAGAACAAAAGGTTTTAACTTGGAAGAAGTACAAGGTATCATATTCTTGTGTGGTGTATGCTTCCTTTGTCCTGGCTAAGAAATATTTGCCTACCATCAGACAGACCTATGATTCATTTCAAAATAATTTTGTGTATGGTAGGAGGTGCATTTTGAGAACATTTTTTTTTATAACAGTATCAGGTTGCTTCCATACAATTTGCTGAAAAGACTAACTTTATCTCATTTGAATTCCCTGACAGGTTTTATTGGAAATCAATAGGTTATATATGGATAGGTTTATATCTGAAATGTTGATTCCATTTTACATGTTTATATGATTATCCTTAATTAATACAACACATTCTTAGTAAAACATAGTACAACAACTAGAGTAAGCCTTGAAGTCAGAAGCATACATATTCTAACTTCGTGTTTTTTTCAAAGTTATTTTATTTTCAGTTCTTTTCATGCTCACATAAATTTTGGAATCATTCTGTATAGTCTACTTATTTATACATTTATGTTTCCACTCATAAAACTTCCCTTTATTTTTCCAACTGAGGATTTATGTCTGAATTGGCCACTCAATTAAACATGTATAAATAGCCTCTTGAAAACTGTAATTATATTACGTTCAACATGTAATCATTCAAAGTAAGGAAAGGTGCAGTTGCTCATTGTTACCTTATAATCATCGATGCTACTCATGGCAATATAAGGAGCACAACACGAGGACAACAGCAACCAGAACACAGAAGGTATCAGGAATCCCAAAGAACTCTCCAGTTCCTTTTGAAAAGACAGAATGTAATGAGCTGAATGAACGAATTCGAAATTCATTTTCTGGAATGCATTTTTTAAAAATATTAAACAGATTGCATATAACCCTGCCTTATGCCCATTTGTTACCAAACTCTCTCACTATCCAGCCAGTTGTGAGGCTTGACTTTTGGCTTGATTCCCGTGTTTATGGGTAAAGAAAGTGATTCAAAGGGGAATGAATTTCTAATATCACAGAGTTGGAAAGCAATGAGAGTGAGATCTCTCGTTTTCTTACTTTATGCTTTTAAATGGAGTCTGATGATAAGTAATAAACAATGATAATTCACAGTTGAAACATTCAGTTTTTGACCTGATCTTTATAATTGTTTTAAATGTAATAGCTTGACTCAAAAATCATATCGCGTGTTTCATGGGCACAATGATAGTAAGTTATCTTTTAGGCACACCGTGAGACAAGGTAAGTATTGGTTGAGGATTCAAAAGCAAAGATGAGGTACTAGAAGGGAAGTAAAATCTCCAGAAAAAACTTATGTCCTTGGTTACACATACGCTACTGCTCCTGTTTACCACCATCTTTAAGGACAGAATATTCACAAAGCCTCTTGGAAACAGTCCTCATTGTTTCATGATTCACAGAGTGGAGTCTGAGCAAGCACATTACTGAAAAAATGTCATAACCAGAGTCATCTTTAGCCTGGACACCAGAGACACACTTGTTATGCACAGAAAGGTGGGATTTAAATTTATTGTCAGAATCTTCCCAGAACACCTGCATTCTGGGTGGCTTTAGTACTCTGCGGCAAATCCATTGCCTTTGGGCAGGACAGAAGCGAGGTCTGAATTTACTGGTGCAATGGGTAGGCGAATTTGAGTAGAGTATAAACTGAATTGCTGGAGATGCTGGGCACATACATATATGGTTAACTGAGCTGGTTGGTGTCATCACTCACCCTCGCTAAACAGGACATTTTTACAGATGAACACACAAGGCTACGTCTCAGTTACTACATCCTCCCTCAGAAGCTGGAACATTGAAAATGCCTTCATGGTTATGTAGGAGGGGGACTAAATAAAACATACTATATATTTTAAAATTAATTAATATTTGATGGGTAACTGAAGCTTTTTGCTCTCATGATTATGTTTCTTACATGCCCTTACTGAAAGGAAGGATTTCCTGAGCACACAGGGAGAGACGTTGTGAGAAAATAACTCAAGGTCTTTCTGGAGCACGTGCATATAATGGATGGATCCATGGTCCATTTTATATACATATGGGTAGATGGCTGTTAGCCATAGACATTCTCATAGAACCTTATAGTTGAGTGGGAAATGGATAATTTTCTGATCTCTGGTATAGATTTATGTATTTAACAAATCCAGAATTCAGGGCTTTTCATGTTCCAGTCCCTATCCTACGCATAGGGTATTATATGCGTTAAAAATACATGCCAACGGAATGCTTTAGAAGGAAGAACTATATTTAGTGAATAATCAAAAAAGAATAATTACCAAGTCTGATAGGTATTCTGGTTTCCAAACCTAAAGGGCTCTGTGCATTCCAATCACCTGGGCTTTTTTCAGAAACAGGACTGTTTTTTACCTTGACGAAAAATCTGCTTTGGTCTAGAGTGGGCCTTAGGAATCAATACCTTTGACAAAGAACTGAGGTCATTCTAACGTAACCAGTCTTCAACTCTAGCCTGAATTTGTTCTATTTTTTTTTCTTTTGTGGCATTTATAAAAGTAATAACAAGGCTTCTATTTTTTCTCTCTCTTTCTTTCATTATTTTTGTAGTCACTGTGCTTCATGATTTCACTTTAATTTCCTCATATCCTCTTTGAAATTATATTTTGTTGGTTCTATTTTGCATTAAAAAAAAAAGAGAAGCTCTGAAAATCACATTGATTTCCCAAAGCATGAATCCAAATGCTAATTCATCATGCAGTAGTTTGCTCAATGAGAATCAAATTCCAGCACTTAAAAGCATGATCTGGGAGATTCTAGATAGAGGAGAGTCAGTCAGGTTATATACTTACCTCCCCAAATGTAGTTCTGTCAGTTTGGATGAGTGCTGATGGCTTAACCATTTTAAGTAGCCCATTACTAACAATATGCATAAGAACTGGGAAGCAATTCAGTCTTTTGACATTGCAAGCTAGTGAAAATCTGTAATTCTAAAATATAGAAAGCAAGGTTATAAATTCTCAGAAATCTTCATGTTTCTTCTAAAGAGGTCAAAATTCAATATTTTATTTTAAAAAGTTGTGTTTTTAAATAGTGTTAAATAATCAGAACAAAAACAAACGCTGTGTAAATAAACCAAAACATGTATATAGGCTATATATGATTTTCAGGACACTAGGTATCTACCTTATGGCTAGAATCAAATATTATTATTTAAGAATAAAGCAGATAATTCAGAACATATATACTTGACAGCAGGTATCGTATAGTATTTAGTTTGCTAATGTACACAGTTTGTGTCAGTAGACAGAGCTCGGTATGTGAATTATTTATCGTACAAATGGCTATAATTAACTAAGTAATAAATGAAAGCAATATTTGTTTTTCATTGTGTTTCCTAAGTTAAAGGCCTGAGCATATTGATAGTCTATTAGCTTTGCACACCTTGAGGAAAAATTACTAAGTAAAGACCAGCATACCTTTTTGTGACCAGACACTATGATGGCTCCATTATAAGACGGATCATCTAGGCCATTTTCAGTTCCAGATACATCAACTTTCAGAGATATTTTCTGGTGCTCCACGGAATGTATAAAGTCATCAATGTTTGCTCCTAAGTGGTAGTTAAATATATTAGGTATCACAGAAACTAAGAAAACCAATGTCAACTTCTGCAGTGAAATTAAAATTAGTGACCCAATGGAACACTTACTGGAATATGGACTGTGAGGACATTTTTCCACATGATATTATGCCTGCTACTGTGAATTTAAAAATGTACTCAGTTCTTATGGAGTTCACTTTATGTTTGTTTGCTTATGATTACTACCATATGATGCATTTGGAACAGATTTTTTTCTAGAGTATTTCAATGAGTGGCCATACCAACATGCTTTTCACGACACAGATAATCTCCACCAATTAATCACCAAATTTGTTAAACCTCTTTTCACTATTGTGAGATTATTCATTGATTTTCAAAATGTTTCCCGATACAGGAAGACAACTTGTTGAATGGCCAATTCAAACAGCGAAATCACCAAGAAAAAGCACCAAAATATGGAAAATGTGGCACTAAACAGATTACAGAAAGGACATTTGTTTACAGTGTGAGATATTTGTTAACAATATTAGAGCTGGAAGAGAGGGCAGGGTAACTAACACCTTGTCTATCCTCAGCTGGAAATGTGTGTATCAGATGACACGGTATTTTTACATCTCCGAGCACATCTGTGAATGGCCACTAACATGCCATGGGTATTGGATTTGAGTCCAGAAACAAATTTTAGTGAGTAGACAAGTTTGTAAAATACATAATTGGTAAATAATGAGGACCTGTTGTATCTAATAAGAGACTCATGTCTAGAATATATAAATAACTCTTAGGACTCAATAAAAAACACATAAGCCATTTTTAAAACGGGAATACAAGACGTTTCCCCCTAAAAAATATCCAGCTGGTCAGAAAACACATGAAAGGTGCGCCACATGATTAGCCACTAGAAAAATGCAAATCAAATCACAAGATACCACTTGACACACACTAGGATGGGTCTGATAAACAACAAGTGTTGGCAAGAAATGTGTAGATATTAAAATACTTAAAAAATTCTAGTATAAATATAAATTGGTACAGTCACTTTAAAAAATAGTTTGGCAGTTCCTCAAAAGATTAAACATAGTCACCATGTAATATAACACTTCTGCTCTTAGGTTTAGATCCCAAATAAATGACAAAAAAACCCACCCCACATTCATTAAAAACCAGTACCTGGACGTTTATAGCAGTATTATTCATAATAGCCAATTATTGAAAAAAAGCCCCAAATATCTACCCCCTGGTGAATGTGGCATATCTGTTTGATAGAATATTATTCAGTAATTAAAAAAATAAAGTACTGACACATGCTGCAACATAGGTGAACCTCAAAAACATCATGCTAAGTGAAAGGAGCCAGGCACAAAAGATCATGTATTGTATGAATCTACTCATGTGAAGTGTCCAGAGGAGAAAATCCATAGAAATAAAAAATAAATTTGTGATTGATCAGAGCTGGGGGCGGGGGGGCAGAGTAAATGGGAATAACTACTAATGAATATGGGATTTATTTTTGAGATGAAAATATTCTGAAATGAATTATAGTGATTACACAATTATGTGAACACACTAACAACCATTGAATTGTACATTTTAAATGAATAAATATGGTATTTGAATTCTATCTCAAGCTGTTAAGATGTTTTTTGGGGTACAAACTCTTTTACTTTGCAAAAGGCCATCATATAATTTGTTTCTCCTTGGCAAATACTTTTTAAAAAATATATTTATTTATTTTTGTGGCAAGTACTTTCTTAATTCCTGCTCCATTTTGGGCTTGTATATTTGTCATCTCCCAGACTCAAAAATTGTTCTGAACACATGCTGAAGAATTGAAAAGTTCATTTTTTTCTCTGGTATTTGTTTTCTAAGTAATACTCTGAACAGTGAATGTTTTGGAAATGCAGCATTCACCATATCATTACCTGTTTTATTGATGATTAATAATTGAGTGAGAGGATCATGTGGTTGTTGTCCAGGAGCAAGAAAGTATAAATGAGGAGTAAGTTCCCAAGTATAACTGCTTTCATATAATTGAGAGATGATGAACTCCCAAAGAAGAGGTATAATTCCAATTCCTAGAATTGATAGCCTACACAGAAGAAAAGTGCCAATGTGAATGAATGCACAGTCATTCCCTAACCTTTTAAAACTGTCTAGGCAGATTATAATTTAATGAGATCAAGAAATTATGGAAATTAAACATATAGCTCTCTGACTCATTTATGGAGTACTTTGTTCTTTTTTTTTTTACCTCTAAATTAGACATGATAAGATATAGATATATCTTTTTGTTAATTTCTTGTTCTTCTCTGGCCATTAGCACAATTTCATGGGATATGTGTCCTTTATCTCTATGCTCAGACTCTGCCTCCTCCTGGAGTTCCACTATGGTTCCAAATGGTGTTGATTCGTCAACATTTCATACTCAACTCCCTTCATGTTCAACCCTCTTCACACAGTCCCTATTTCTCTTAGTGATGACTGCATGATTTCTGGAATCTCCAGGCTTGAATTTTCAATTAGTTTTTACTCTTTATTTTCCTCCATATAAGTTGAAAATTTTTACTCTGCTTTCATTATATCTTAGTTTGGAATCTTTCCCCATTTTTAATTTCTAATTTTACAATATTACATCTGGTGTCAATTCTTGCTAGTTGGCTGGCATCTCTCGAGACACTTCTACAGTGTTGCCAGATTAATCGTAAAGATTCTTCTGAAGTTATGCTAACCTCCTTGTCAAAGATTCTCAGTGAATTCTCATTATTTATTTAGCAAGGATTCATTGAGATTCTATGATGTACCGAGTTTCCTATTTCTTTGATGCTTAATCCGAGTATTCATAGACAAGGCATTGACGGACAGCCAGAGTTCTGTGGACACCAGGGTGCTAATGAGAAATCCTATCATTCTTAGGAGCAGGAACTGTGCCCATTATGCAGGCAGCAGGTATGGAGAGTGAGCCATCAGCACTTAAGAGGGCTGGAGGGAAGCCATGACATCTAGGTTAGAGCAAGTAGGATATAATGGGAGAGTCAGGGCTTCCCAGGAAGAGTCAGCAGCATGACTAGACAACTGGCATATGAATACTGGGAAAAAAGATCTATATTCCAATGTGTCCCTTGCCTGCCACAGAAAATCTAAAGGACAGCCAATATTACATTACCTTAACTTTCCCCCTAAAATTGGCTCTGAGATGTTACACATTCCACCTGCTACTCTGCTAGTAGATAAAAACAAGGACCAAGAACTAGATTGAGTATTATACTTTATCTAGTTTTGTAGATGCAGAAATTTATTTTCATTTGTTTTCTCTTGTTTTTAGACCTTAATTTCTTTTAATGCACTGACTGAACAAAAGCTATGGTACTCTGATACTCACAGTGTTAAAAGGGCTTTTCTTTCATGCTTTAGCTTTAAGAAGCGGACCCTTGCAATTGCAAGGATTTGCTGTCCCCACAGAGCCATGCCACCTACTGTATCTCTCATCTCACTAAGTGAAGAGAGAACATGTTCCATGTCGACAAGTCTTTCTGTGTCTCCAGCTCCTTCTGCTTGTACTTCTCCCAAAGGGGCAATATCTACAAAACACAAAATAAGTAATGTATAAAACCCCATTTCAGATCGAGCTTACTATAGGCATTTGTTTTACCAAAGACATCACAGGTAGTCTTGCACATTACTGTAGGCATTGTTTGGTATTATTGGCCGTTGCCATGAGTTGGGTAGGCAGTGGAAAGTTTCATTTCTTGAACAAAAGGATTAGAAAGGTCTTAGATAATTTAGATACAGATAATACATTAAAGAGATTAAGATAAGTATGCAAGTAAGATAAGTATCATCATAGTGCCAAGGTGTGGTTTGGAAACTTGGTAATGAAAACAATTATCTTAGGTATTCATCTGGAGAAACAAGCAATTGATGTGTTACCAACTGGGGGTTAACTATAAAATAAACTAGAGCAATAACCACATTAAAAATAAATGGACTAAACAAACCACTATAAGAAACATTGTAAATGTAATAAAAAGCAAAATTCAATGATATGTTGAATTTAAGTAAATTGCACAAAGAAGTTGATTTTAAATTGAAAGTACAAGTGGCTTGAAAAAATTGTTTAAAGAGGCAAACACAAATTGCATTAAAATTAAAGCAGTTGCATTAATACTAGGCAAACTGGTTTTCAGGATATCTGCCATTACTAGAGTTTAAAAGGAACCTTTCATAATGATGATGAAGGCAATTAATCAAGAAGACATGCTAATCTTAAATGCATATGTGCTTAATAACAGATTGAAAGTACATGGAGTAAAAATTTACCTAACTGAAGGGAGATTCAACAACACACTTGTGAATCTTCAAGTATGACAATAATGTTTCTCTAAACAGACACATCTAGAATTATAGTTGGAGATTTTACCACCTCTCACTTGTAAATGATAGAAAATATAGGCAATAAAGATCAGTAAGGACATAGAATATTCAAATAACATTATCATCCAATTAAACCAAATTGGTATTTATACAACTTGTCTTACAACTGAAGTTCTATGAATATGTATATTCATAGCACAATGTCACCACATTGATCAAACCAGAAATGACCATGCTGAGCATCCCCACCAGAGGGTATACATGTACTCTCTCTATATATAGAGTACATGTATACATTTGTATAAACACACACACATGTGTTTATATGTATGTATGTACAAATGTTTTTAAATAGAAAAGAAATATTCACCAAAATAGATGAGATACTGATTCAACAACATACTTGTGAATCTTCAAGTATGACAATAATGTTTCTCTAAATAGGGCATGCCAATAGAGATATAAAGATTATTGAAAATAACCAAATACAAATTTTGTATTTGAAAGGTATAATAACTAAAAAAATTGTTGAAAAATAAAAGCTCAGCAGATTTCATCTGGTAGAAGAGATGATTAATAAACATGACAAAAGATAAATTGAGATTATTAAGTCTAAGGAACAGAAAGAAAAAAGAATGGAGAAAAGTGCAATTTCAAAGAAATATGAGATGCTATCAAGCATACTAACATATACTACCGCATACAATAATGGAGTTCCAGAAGGACAGTACAGAGAGAAATGGGCAGAAAGCATATTTGAAGAAATAGTGTTTAAAATCTTCCAAGTGTGATGAAAACCTCTAATCTATACATACAGGGAGCTTAACAAACCCCACATAGGATAAATGCAAGGGTGTCTACCACTGAGGGCATTGTTGAATTGTCAAAGTCAGAGACAGAAAGAGAATTTTGAAAGCAGAGGAGAAAAACAAGTAACCATACAAAGAAATCCTCAATAAGTTGTAGAGCTGACTTTTCATCAGAAACCATGGAGGCCAGCAGGCAGTGTGATGGCACATTGAAAGTGCTCAGAGAGGGCGATTCAGAGTAAGCGTTTTGTCTGAAATTGCCGTTGGAAAATGGGAGACGATGAAGGCTATGAGCCTTGGGTAGAAGAAAGTGGACCATCTTTAACACTAAGGCAGTTGGCAGTGCAGGTAACAAATGCCACAGGGATGCATTTCACCTTAATAAATTCTTGTCTAAGAATGGCTTTAATCACAGAACCCAACATTTTGTAATCACGTCTTTGGAATGGTCTCTTCTAGAAGTATATACTGCACTCGATGTTATGAACACATTTACATGATACTTTCCCTGCATTTTAGTTACCTGGTTCATCAATAGTTGATTCTCCTTCTAGCTTCAGGAACACTTCATTCAAAGTTGTCATAGAAACGCCGTAAGTCTCAATTCCCAGGTCAGAATGGAGATCAAGATCCTCATAAAGTTCTGAAAAACATGCACACAGTAGCAAATTGAAACAACAAGAATCACAAGTGAACTGGGGACAACTTTTCAAACTCAAAAGCATAAATAATATATGAAATTACACTTGCAATAATCAGACACTTTAAAAACTAACATTTTATGATAAGTAACATTTTCAAATCTATATTACTCTTCTGGTATTATGTTACAGCCCATACATTAACTTCTTTTGATCAAATATTAATTCATATTTATTTCTATTTCTATTAAAATTTCATTTTCGTTTTTTATGACTTGCTTTTAAAATTTAATTAATAGTGGAACTTCAGATTTTTCAACTCCAAGCCTAATTAGTTGAAGAGTCTTTTTCAGAGAACAGATACAAAAGGGGGCCAACAAAGGGAGAGAACTAATTTTGTGAGAATTAGTTGGATTGTCTAGAATCTTCTTCAGTTCAGAAAATATCTGTCAAAAGAAGTACACAGGATGTAAATCATTTTTAAAAACTTTTGTTTTTGACCATAGAAGAAAAATTCACAGGATCTCATAGACAGAGAATGAAGAAGCAACTCAGAATCTTCTTGGAAAAGTAAGAAATTGTCATGGTATTCTCTGTAGCAACTCTGTGCCCATTCATTCTTTAGTTCGTTCACCAGTGATACTTCTGCAGCCATCACTGTTCTTAAAACAAGAAACAATGTCCCTGTCTGCATGAACTTCAATTCTAATTTTTAATTAAATGAAGTTTAAATAAAAGTCTAATTTAAAATCTTGGTATGATCACAGAACTCCTGTGGCTTCAACCTGGAGCTTATCTCTGGGCAAAAGAATATGTTAGAAAGCTTTTTTAAAGTTAAATTTATTGGGGTGACATTGGTTTATAAAATTATACAGGTTTCAAGTGCACAGTTCTATGATACATCATCAGTGTGTTACGATGTCCGTGCCCACCACCCACAGTGAAATCTATTTAAAACTTTGTCTTGATTAGTGTCATGTACAGAAACACGGAGAAGTAAGATTTAACTGCTTGTAAGTATTATGTGTCATTCTTTCATTTCCCTAAAATTATACAAACCTCCTCTCAATGCTAACTATTATAAAAGCACATTGATTAGGGCTTGATTAACATTTTGCCTGATGGTTCTAAGGACTAACTTCTGTTGTCACCATGAAAAGTGTGTTTGAATGACTGTGAGGGTAATTTACATGTCCTTGTTTCCCACACATGTGGTGGGGTTAATTATTTCGGCCATTCAGTGCAGGCCCTCACTGGACTGCATTACTAGGGAGTAGACTCTTTGAGTGATAAACATAACTAGGAATTTTTAAAAATATTAAGCTCTTTGAGATAATTTTAAACTCACATGCAGTCATAAAAAATAATACAGAGAGATCTGTCTACTCTCTTCAGTTTCCCCCAATGATAATGTCTTAAAAAGCCACAGTGCAATATCACAGTCAGGGTACTGACATCAGTGTAATCAAGATCTGGGACATCGCCATCACCACCGTGATCACGCTAGTCAGTAAGAGCCACATGCCCCTGGCTCATCAAGGAGAGGACTGACAAAAACCACAGCTGCCTTCTTCTCCCTTGGAATCAAAGGAGTTAGTAGAAGCCTTTGGACTCTCTGACCAGGCTGATGCGTGGGGACCTACTCCAGCCCCACGCCAGTCTGTGAAGACTGGGAGAGGTGCCTGCTCTATCTAATGCACACGCATCAACCTAGACAGTCAAAGGAAATGAAAACTCATCAGTCAAAGATGTTCTAACAAAGGAACAAGATAAATCTCCAGAAACTGACCCTAATGAAATGAAACTGTTTACCTGATGGAGAATTCAAAACAGCTCTCAAAAGTAAACTGTTATGCATTGTCCTGAAAAACCCAGAGTTCTCACAAAAGTCTTCTCAAGAGAAGAACAAGCCATGTCATGGGGTTGCTTAACATGCTAAGCCAGAGGTTTTCAACCACTTTGTTTATGAATGATTATGAATGCTAGAATATTCTACTGTACAGTGTAAAGGGAATGAAAACCTGAAAAAGCACCTTAAAATGCCCAGGCCTAATGCAACCATTGGAATATAATATTTTCCATAGTAAGTAAAATAATCTAGTTACTGTACATCATGTTTTAAAAACCTGAACACACTGTAAGCCCTCAATAAATGTTAGTTATAATAATTATCACTGATATTATTATGAATAATATTTATATATTTCATTTCATGATGCTCATGTACATTACCTGGAAACTTATTTGTTCTTTCTAAGGGCAAAGTATAGACAAGCTTTTCTTCACTTTCTGCTGATAATTTGGCATCAGGGATGTGCTGGGTAACAAGGGATGTTATTTTTTCTTGAACACACATTTCATTCAACTGCAAACTGAGGTTCAAAAAAAGATATGTATTATTTGACATCATTTTCATTTGCATGAAGAAAATTATTAGTCCCTATGAGACAAAGACAACTCAAATAAAATCTAATGCAAGAAATAGGTCATCCAAACAAGAAAAATGAAGATGAAACAATCAGATTATATACATGTGATGGGGGAAATCAAAGAATGAGCTAACCAGAATTATGGGTCAGGTTATTCAGAGATGATGCCCAGAGAAAGTCAATATTGCCTGAGGTCATTAAGGGAAGAATAGTTACTGAGATACCAGGGATGCAACACAGCCAAGTCAGCACACTACAAGATGGAAAATGTTCAGGATTTTTCAAAGGGAGTTTAAGTTGGCTAAACAGGATTGTGGGACTGGGCAAGAACAAGGGGCTTTTGAGAGGTAGGCCTAGGAACAAAACAGGTTCAGTTCAATTTAATTATCCAATGCAAATCTGTGAAGTTCTTAGCATGTAGTAGAAAAGATTCTAAATGCTGAGGGTACAATGGTGAATAAAACAGCATTGTCCTCATTGTCCTGCTCTTGTGGAGTTTAATTTCTAATGGGAGTGACAGTAAAAAAAAAAGAAGTAAACAAGTGGATAAGTAAAATAATTACCAACAGTGGTTAAGTGTTATGAAGGGAACAGGGTTATAGGCAGAAACAAATTATGGATAAATGTGGGTTTGGGTTGGTGGGATGACTAATTTTTCACTTTAGTGCTAACTTTAGAGCTTTGATTAAGAACAAAGTATCATTGAGAAAATCAGTCTACCCATTTAAAAACACCAGTATAAAACCCTGGCCAGCTGGTTCAGTGTGTTGAAGCATCATCACAACTACAGTAAGATAGCAGGTTTGATTCCCAGTCAGGGCATATACCTAGGTTGTGAGTTTGATCCCTAGTTGGGGTGAGTACAAGAGGCAAACGATCGATCTTTCTATCTCACGTGAATGTTTATTATCTCTGTCTCCTCCTTCCTCTCTCTCTAAAAAATCAACAAACATATCTTCCAGTGAGGATGAAAGAAAAATACCATTGTAGAAAAACAAACAAAAAGTTAATCAAGGTTATAAAGTATACAGTAGATGAAATAAAGGCAGTAACTTGACTTCAAAATCTTGGTTTTGCCATTTGAAATGTGTTATTTAACCTATTTGAACAGTTTCCTCATTAGTAAAAAGAAATAATGATAGCTAACATATCGGGTTGTTCTAAGAAGTGGATATTAGTGATGTTTGCACTTAACAAGCCCTTCAAAATTGTAGCTATTTTATTTGATCAAATGTTTGAGTCAAAATTATTCTATTGACTCATAAGGTATTATAAACATATAAGAACAACAGCCATTTGTAGAAGCAGTGAAATCCATTGACGGAATGAAACAAAAAATATTACAGTTGTTCCCCATGATGACGCTGTCAACTCACGGAATATTTCCTGGCTGCTTAGAAGAACTTGTGCTGGGGACTAGAGAGGACTACATGAACAGTACAAGATTATAGCTCAGAAGAGGGGGTCAGCAAACTTTTTCTCCAAATAGCTAGGTAGTAGATATTTTAGACTTTGCAGGCCAGTGATTCTCTGTTGCAACTACTCATCACTGCCCTTGTTAACCTGGAAGCAGCCCTGCCCAATATCTAAGCAAGTAGGCGTGGCTGTGCTCTAAACTTCATTCACAAAAACAGGAAGTGGGCTGGATTTGGTTCATGGGCCATAGTTTGCTGATCCAAATTTAGAAGAAGAAATAAGGCAATTATACGAATTATTGACTCATGACCTGGTCAGAGATCCCAGCCAGCACTTTTTAGTTTGAGAACACGCTGTGTTGCCATGCAGTGTGCTGGTCACCATCTCGTTTATTTTTCTACAACCTTTATTTGCAACTAAGAACTATTACTCCCACTTATAAGTGAGAAAACTGAATTTCAGAGAGTTTATTTAATTTCCCAGAAGAGACTAAAATAGAATGCCTTAAGAAATGAAAATATTGGGACAATATACAGAGATATAAGATTAATAAAGGCTACATGAGGTAGCAATGAAATAACTCTTCAGGACTTGAATAGGTTGAAATAGGCCAAGAAAATACTGGATTTGGGAAATAATTTCCAACCGTGAGAAATGTAGGCTATGCTATGGCATGTGTAAGGAACAATGACTATTTCATTTTAATGAGAGGGTATGGAATTGAGCAAGGGCAAAGGATTTAGAGTCAGGGTAATGGGCCACACCAACATCTGGTTCTGTAGTTTGGACCCTGGTCAGTAAAATTGAACCACTGGAGATTTTTGTTTGCTTTGTCTTGTAGTTGTCATATGTTTGGTTTGTTTCAGTTTTTAAAGTGTAGATGGTATAAATCAGAGCTGTGTTTTAGACCAACTGGCCAATTCATGTATAAATTAAAAAGTAATTGACAGTATGTATTTGGATAGTAAACTTGAAATTAAAGCCACGCAGGTTCCATTCCTGGTTCTTGCACTTACTCACCTGGGAAACCTATAGTTTCACCTACAGGGTAACAGTAGCAACAGTTCTGACCTCATGAAGTAAAAGATTTAAGTATTTTATCTCTGAATCAATCAATCAATGATAGCTAGAACATGCTTCTACTTAGAAATGATGATAAAAATAAAATGAGTAAGATGGAAAGGAGAGAAAGCAAGAAAGAAGAGGAGGAACTAGGAGAAGAGAAGAAATAAGGGGCCTACTTGAGAGATTATGTTAAAATCCTGATTGACAGATGATGAGGCTGTAAAACACAATGTCAGCTGAAAAAGTTCCCTCCACACATATCTTCCTTACCAAATCATGTTTGGAGGACGTATTTTCTATCACATTCATCTAAGCTTTTTTCTTAGGTGATCTTTTATTCTTGATCTCTAAAGTCTACCAATCAATAGCTCTCATATTTACATACTAACTCCATATATCTGTATCTCTCTATCTCTGTATATCTATGTCTGGATATATGTCTCCATATGTGTATTGGTGTGTGTATCTGTATATACAAACACCTGTATAGAATAATAAAAGGTTTCCTTGTGTGTTGTAATGTGTTGCTTTGAGCATCATGCCTTGTTTTACCCATTTCTCATTCTTCAGCCTTCTCGAGTGGCTGTACCTTAAGTGATATCCAATCCCCCATTTCTTCTTTAGAAACAGGGACGAGCCTGCACACTTCAGCTTCCCTTTGGAGAGAAACACTTTTCTATCTGAAAGGGAAGAAGCAGAGCAGAAAGTCTGTTGAAAAGGTGCCCATTCTTTCCCAAGAAAAGACAAGTCATTGTCTATGTGACCCAGCTATAATTCAGGAACTTCTACATTTTCAAACGCGGGCTTCATAAAGACTCATTGAAGTAGACATATTTCAATCTTATTTATATACTTTTGGCAGTTTTTCCTTCCAACCAGTCAGAGGGGTCATGTGTATAACTTCTAACATAGAATATAGAGCATCATCTCATCATGCATATTAATGGAATAAACATCAAACTTATTTTAATATGCCAAGTTGATTTACTTCAATTTTGAGTAAGAGAATTAATGCCTTTGAATATAGACTCTGACTTACTTTGAAAGAAGTGGGTTTCCTGGCAGATCATGCCCCTGTATAATCAAATGATTCAAAATTCTAGGAGATACACAGAAGTGGTTGGAAGTAAGAGTCTTGGGCCCAGTTTATATCATTACCAGCTTTTCAAGTGGCCAGACATAACTGGACGACCAGTCTACAAAATACGGCTGCTCAGCAATAATCCATGTTTTTCAAACCTCATAAAGTCTTCATCCTGATACTTAAGGGAAATCAGCAATTACCAGCCAGGATGTCAGCCTCATCCATGAACTGAGTACTGAAGAGGATCACGTGGTCCATTTTCCGTTCCTTCAGCAAGTTCCACACTTGATGCCTTGAAAAGGGGTCCAACCCAGCAGTTGGTTCGTCTAAGAGCAAAACCTGCAGAAGAGAGGTGTTCCAACAAGGTATATAGTTCTCCCAGAAAACATGTTGAAATCGTACTGTTTATATTTTAAGGGGCATTGTGTTTAGGATTTTGTTTTTATATTTAATGTCCCATCATAATATTTTATCACAGATGTCCTCTACAAATAAAAGGTTTGAACTACTACCCAAACCCAAAAGTTTCATTTTAAAAAATTTGAATTCATCACTAAATTTCCTCTGACTTACCTGGGGATCTCCTAAAATGGTAATCCCAATGGTGAGTTTCCTTTTCTGTCCACCACTTAAGTTTTGAGCAAGGACATTCTGAATATTTTTCATTTCCAGTTCCATCAAAACTCTTTGTATCTAACCAAATGACAACATTTGTGTCACAAACCAAAAATTTCTTTTTTTTTATTTTTAAAATTTGTAAATACAAGAGTGTAAAGCGTAACAGTTAAAAACACGGATACTGACACAGACTGACTAGGTTTGAATACCATTCCACATTAACTAGCTGCATAGTCTTGGTCAAGTTACCTGTTCTCTTGAAACTCAGTTTCTACACATGTAAAATGGGAATAATAATAGCATTTACCACATAGAGTTGTTGTGAATATCAAATGAATTATTATAATTAAAGTTAAGAATAATGCTTAGCATATTGTAAGTTATATGTAAATGCTAGATATTATCTAATTATATTTCTTTGTCCAAATTTCATGTAATGATTTTGCTCAAAGATAATTTAATAACAGCATAAAAATTCAGTGGAAATAGAGTTAATGATTTCATTTTGACCAATTTATTAGTTCTAATATATTTATGTACCTCTTCTTCCACTCCCTGTGGCTGAATTCCTTTTATTTTAGCAAAGAGCCTGAGATTTTCTGCCACAGTAAGGAAGTCAAATTGCACATTGAATTGCGGGCAAATTCCAGTGAGCTCGCTGATCTTTTCTAGGTCAGCCACTTCTGAAAGTTTATTGTTATACATTGTGACTAAACCTACAACAAAGATTAAAAGTTAATATCAGATTATATTTAAGATTTTTCTAAATGAAAATTCACTATATAGGTATTAACTACATTCTAGATATATGATTTTTATCTTCATGGTTTAGACAATATAATTCAGGCTATATATTATAAACTTCCATCTTAGTTGTGCGGTTTATAGCGAGGAGATAGGTCCTTTCTGCAGCTTTTCCCATTAAGATATAGGCTATTTATCCACCCCTCACAGTTAGATGTGGCTCTATAATAAATAAAATTTTAGTGAATGTAATATAAGCAGAGGTGCCTCTATCCTGGGATTACCGTCTTTTTGCTTCTGAAATAATGGACATCAATCACTGGGTGAAGAATCCCCAACCAGCTTCCTGGAGGATGAAATGCCATGTAGGAAGGGAGGTACTCTGGTCCTAGCTAGAGCACCGCGTACATGAGTGAGGCTATGCTAACGTGTCCAGCCCCAGCCACCTTCGTCCAGACAGAAAAATTGCCAGGCAACACACAGAATCGTGAGAAATAAGCAAATACTTTTGTTTTAAGCCATTTGTTTCAGGGATGCTTGTCTTGCCACAGAAGCTAACAGATACAATGGTAACTAATGGTAAAAACTGCATACTTTTATAGCATAGTACTATATCAGTTAACTACCATTTCCCTGGTAATCTGTGTTTGTGATTAAAGATCAAAAGAACTTTATGTTAGCTGACTTATTTGTCAATGTGACTTTGGAGAAAACCTCTTACCTTTGGTGGGAACTGATAACCCACTAAGGATGTTTAACAGTGTTGACTTTCCAGCTCCACTGTGACCAAGGATTGCAGTGATTTGGCCTTCATATATGTCAAATGTCAGATCTAGGAAGGAAAAAGCAAAGGGAAGAAAGATGGGAGAAAGGGAAGAAGGAAGAGGGGTAGGTAGAGAAAGAAGACAATTAAAATTACAAGTTGATCATGGAGGTAAATTTGTTTTTTTGTTGTTGTTCTCTTGAATGGCTACATTTTCTAAATATGAATGTATTAGGTATTACACTCAAAATTCAAAATATACCCTTTAACAAATTGGGATGTTGATCCTGTTTTGAAATTTTGAAATTACTTGTTTTAAAGCCAGGAAACACTTCTCATACTTCTAGGCTCACTGACATTGCCTGGTTTATGGTAGGTGGACGTTAATATTTATTGACTTAAAGGATAGATGAATAATTCAGTAAATTGTTATGTGGATAAAAATCCTTTGATGTGTGACTTGTTTTGCACAAAGTAAAAATAACAATATTAATAGTAGCTCTGGAATTACAGAAGAAAAAATTTGAGTTTGTAAAAAACAACCTAGAACAGCCTTAGACTACCTCAGTATTACTCAGTATATCCTTCAAACATATATATAGCTAAAACATACTCCAAGTTTTCTAACTTTTGTACAGTAGGAATAATGTGTTGGAAAGGAAATGTTATCATATGGCTAAATAACTAATTTCAAATCTGAAATACCACCAGTAATTTCTCACCATGAGCAAAATCAGTCAGTCAATCAATCAGAAAATTAAGATCAATATAATAACTAAATATTTTTTTTACCTTTTAAGGCTTGTATTTTATCAGGCTTTCCTTTATATTCTTTTGTAACATTTCTGATTCTAAAATAAAGAAAAGAGACTTCGAGTTATGACCATGTTCTTCAGTGTGTAAGTCTAGGTTTGGATGTAATTCTAGGTTTGGATGGACCCTCTCTTCATGGTGTAGGAAGACCTGGATTTTACTCCCGTGCAGTCATACTTGTGTGAGAGAACCAGCGAGAGGATTTCTTCCTGGCCTTGGCTGCACGTTAGCTTCACCTGCGAAGGTTTTAAAATTTACCTATGCTTGGAACCCATCACCAAATCTTATGATTCCAATGACTGAGATGTAACCTGACACTATTATTGAGAACCAGAAAGCTAGACCAAGAGATATGGACCATGGGCATCGGATACTGAAGGACTCATTGTGAACTACTGACTCGGGTTGGGGATATCATTGGTTATACTGAGTCAAGGTCGGGGTGGGTAAGGGAGAGAGGCTAAGGTCATAATATGAGAGCATAGGTTTTACAGTTCTACCTAACTGAGCTCATCTCATCTATGCCATTTAGTAGCTCTGTTACCTTAACCAATGTACTTATTCTAGGTGAATTTCAGCTTCTGCAACCTGAAACTTTGGAGTGTTTCAGGGTTATGTTGAAGGATGAGGAAACATTTCATCTTGCATGCATAGTGCTTGGTTCTTGGTAAATATTCAGTGATGATTATGGTAATAAGAAAGAATGGAATTAACATGTTAGGTGCTATTATAGATCTGGAATCCTAGGCATTTTATCTATTTTGTTTTATTGGGTAAATATATAATCCATAAACTGAATCAAATGTATGTTTCTTATTTTATCATCTATTCATCAGACAATTCAGGTTCCATTCATATGAACTGTTCAGATTTTCTCACTTCTGTTTTAATCCCATTTTACCATCATTCTTTAGTATTTATAGTTAGGTGAGGTGCTAAAGAGATAGAAAAACTTATAACCACATGAAGTAAAGCCACTGGTTTGCTCCAAGCTGATCTGCAGGAGGTTAAGCCTACCTTTGGTCACAGGATGAATATAAGCATGAACATATATGGAACAGATTAAAACAAAAAATATGAAATGGTTCTAGAAGCCCAGTAAAATGGGGTAATCTGAGACAGTTCACAGAGGACTGACTGACATATGCTGGCCACGGATGGATAAACAAAATTTGAATAGTCAGGGATGTTGAGAAATTTCTTCTTCTTCTTTTTTGATTTGGAAATAAAACTACCAGACTCAAACAAAACATATTCTAAAAGGCACATCTCCCTCAATTCACTTTGTGACTATCTCTGGGACCTTTTTTCCTTCTTCTTCCCTACTCTTTTTCATCTCTTCAAAAAGGCAATAAATAGAAGAGAAAAGAGAAATTAAAAAATTGAGAGGAAAAAAATAAGAAATATGATAAATGAGGTGGAAGAAAAGTATGAATAAATGAATCCAGGCAAGAAATGAGTGAGGCCGAGGCTAAGGTTGGAGAAGACAACAGATAAAAGACTGAGAATCTAGACAAGGGTTTTGTCAAAGTATCTGTGTGGGTGAAATCTCAGTTTGTATTTAATGTAAGTGTCAACAACATAACACAACCCAGGGTAAAGGAGTATTTCTTTAAACTTGACCTGGGAAGTGATGGACTAGCATGAATGAGGTTAGGTGCAAGCCATCTACAGGACACTAAAGAGAGCTTTGCTTGTTTCAGGTGCAAACTAGTAGCTTCTCAGCCTTTGGCCTGTTTTCCACTTGCATCCTTGTTACCTGATAGCTTCTTTCCCATGGAATTCTGGAGATACGGGTTCAAAAGAGTCAATAGATGAAGGATCACAATACATTGCATCTTCAAGGGCCACATGACCAGCATTATGTTGTCGTGACCAAAATGAGGACTTCAGGAAAAACAAGGGTGAAAGTCGATGTCCATGTTCATCTATATCGCCAGGAAACAAATACTGGGTAAATCACCACATTAGGGGAGAGAGTCACCTCAGTGCAGCATAGTAACACAAACTTTTGCCAGTAAACCTGAACTCATGGCTGATGCAAGGAAATGCACGTTTTGATATGTATAGCCTCATAAGGAAAAAAAAAATCATTAAGATGTCTCTGTGTGATGATAATTGTTCCCAAAGAAAGAAACTGAAGCTGTGACTTGAAAACATTCCAGAGGAACTTAAATAAATGTTAAGACCCTTCTTAACCTCAAGAAAGCCAGATATTGTGATATAAGTGCAAGATACGTGGGGCACGCCGAATTCTATCTAGGAGTCAGGGTATTACTACACTGGCGAAGGAGGAAGAAACTGAGAAGTGGCCACTGGATACATAAAACCAATATTCTGAGAGAAAATAAAATAGGATTTAACAAAAATAAGTGACATACTGTAAGAAAGGGAGAGAATGGGACAAAAGGATTGTTGAAATTTAACAGAGAGGAATTTTAAAAAGCTAATTTGTATTTATGCTTTACCTCATCTCTAAATTATAAATTTCCTCTGAAGCAAATTGGTGATCTGCTTTTAGAACATATTGCCCATGAACCTTTTTCTGGAAACTAATCCACAGTATGTTTACACTTAATTATCACCTCTGTTGTCCTACATGTTAAGAGACATTATGAAATGGAAGAATTCTATTTCTCTAATATTCTATAACTGACCTCCACTGTAAAGATTGATAGGTTTTAAACTTCTGTTTACTTTTTATATGTTCAGCCAATCATTCACGCAATAAATATGTACTGAGCACTCTCTCAATTCCTGGCATATGGTATATTATTAGTTAGTACCTATCTTTTCCCCTTGATTAGGAAGCCTAGCAAATAAAAGCTATTACTGGATACATTCTGTCATGAGTGCTCAGAATGTATGATCACTCGTGATCATGATCATGATCATGTATGATCATGATCTTATCATTTTATACAGTTAATTTTCCTTTCTACCACTCATCCTTCTTATCTTTAAAAGAACTATTTAATGAAATCACCTCATTCAAATTCAGGCTTAATTAAGTACAGGCTTAATGAATGGATGATACAAATATTTCCAATGGTATAATAAATGTATGAGCCCAGAATTGTAGGTCCAGGCATCTGTTTTCCCGGACTCTTCTCAAAGGCAGAGGTAGTTATTGTTCCCAAGGGATTATCTAAAAGAGACCACACGACCCAGTCACTGCTTCCAGACCATGCTGCGTGTTTTCTCTCTCACTCTTTCCCCCCTCCCTTCCTACCAGCGTTTACTCAGTGATGACTTCTTGACCTGCTCACTGTGTTTGTCTCATTAGTGAGCCTCATAATTTTTCCAGCTTTATCGAACTATGACTGACAAAAAACTGCATATATATGTTTAAGGTGTACGGTGTGATGTCTTGTGAGATAATTACCACCAACAAGCTAATTGACATATCCATCACCTCACATAGTTTCCATTTTTCTCTGTGTGTGTGTGTGTGTGTGTAAGGTAAGAACATTTGAGGTCTATCTTAGCCCATTTCAAGCATACAGTATATTAACTATAGTTACCATGTTGTACATTAGATCTTCAGATCTTCATCTTATAATATTTGTGACCTTTGACCAACATCTCTTATTTCTCCGCCCATCCCCACCCCCAATCCCTGGTAACCACCATTTCACTCTCTGTTACTGCGAGTTTGACTTTCTTAGATTCTGTCTATAACTGAGGTACCATATTTGTCTATGCTGGCTTATTTCACTTAGCAGAATGCCCTTTAGGTTCATTCATGTTGTTGCAAATGACAGAATTTCCTCCTTTTTTAAGGTTGAATAATATTCTATTATGGGTAGGTAGATAGACAGACAGACAAAGATATATGTGACACATTTAGATAGAGACACATAAAGACAGATAGATAGAAGATAGACAGACAGACAAAGAGATAGGTGACACATTTTCTTTACCTATTCACCCACTGAGGAACACTTAGGTTGTTTCTATGTCTTGGCTGCTGTGAATAACACTGCAATACACATGGGAATACAGATATGTCTTTGAGATAGTGGTTTTATTTCCTTTGAACATATACCAGAAGTGGGGTTTCTGGGTTATTTAGTATTATAAAGGTCCTTGGTGCTCTGTTTTGAATAGGAAATGCAGAGGTAAAAGACACAGACTCTGCCTTTGACTATAAAAGGAGAGAGAAAACATAAATCAGGATTTCAGCCACAAGCATTTCCTGAGTCCCTAGCATGCACCAGGCACTTAGGTGCTTGGGGTCCATCTGTGAACAAACCAATCCCTGCTTCTGTGGAATTCATATTTTATGTTGTAAGGTGATAAAAATGGAAATTTACCACCTATGGACTTTCCTATTGTGGAATCACACAGAGACTTTTAAAAATATAGATGTCCTGGTCCCACCGTTAATTAAATAAACCAGAATCTTTTGGAGTTGAGCTGGTCTTGGAAGTTTTTTAAAGTTCCCCAGGTGGTTCTGATGTACAGCCAGGGCTCAGAAATACTGGGCAAAATGGACAAAACAGCAATAAATTTCCATATGTATCAAGGCAGACCCACTTAGGAACTAGCTTTCTAAGCATCTCTTCAAAAAGAAACAAGCCATACACTTAGAGAAGAGTGAAGTTCAAACAAAAGTTAGGAATTCTATAAGCAAAATTCAGCCCTTACTTCTGACCAGTCAGATAGCCAGAGAGAGATAAAGAACTAATTTGTTCAGTGGCAACGCACTTGCTCATGTCAATGACCTTGACGCACACAGTAGTTCTTAAAACATATAAACCAGACATGTATCAGGAAATTCATTTTAGAAAATAAAATTGTTGAAATGGTGCTCAACTTTGATTGTATCACTACTCACTTGGCAAAACTTTTTCAAAATAAATCATCAGTGCCAGATAGAGGAAAATATCAAAAGCCAACATAAAATTTGTTGCTATTATTTGATTTGAGTAGTCCGATGAATCAGGAAGTGCATTAGAATTCAAATCATAGTCTAAACGTAGGAGCTGAAAGTTAAAAAGCAATTCATTAAAGGTAGTTTGGTTTATGATACATTTTAAACAGGTTTAACATAAAAATAAAATAGCTACTCTTTGCCCCATACTGGCCACACAAAGTTGAACAAGACTGCCTACTTTACAGTTCTCAAATCCATTGGAAAGCATGCACATGCCACCAACTATAATGCAATTTCGTAACTGCAGTGGTTTAAAATATGTTCCAAATGAAAGGGGAGCATTAGGAAGAGGTGGGAAAGTATGGGAAAAGATGACATGTGAGCTGAGCCTTAGATAAATTTTTACCAAATAGAACAAGGGGAAAAAGTGTGATGCTCCTTGAAAATGGCTCAGGAGAGAGAATTTATCTGCTTGGAAAAATCAGTGGTGTGTTTAAAAAGAATGAGTGGCAGAAGGGGGCTGGCCTATAATGTTCCAGCTAAGGAGTACTTTATAATGAACAGTTCTTCTGTGAAGCACTAAATAATGGACATGAAATGATTGGCATCACCACTTAATTGGAGGGATGGCAAAGTAAGGTCAGTGTGAGACTCAGAAAGAGAGATGACATTTTATGAACAGGTATGTAATTTCTGACTCAATGCATTTTCAAGGCGTTTTTAATTTTGAATTTTCTTTTCTTTTACTTTATGGTTTTTACAATCATGTGTGCTGGTCTATGACTCAGTCAAAATAAGAACTGAATTTGTTTAGTACTAGATTTGTAACATCATGTCCATATTTAATTAGTAGCCAAAGAAAAAAACACCATAAAGAATTATATGTCAGCCTTCTATTTTTTTTCTGCTCCGTTGCTTACTTTGCTGGGGTAAATACTTCCAAAGCTTTTAAAGCGTCACAACAGTCTTTATTGGAGTTTTATACCTTGTAACGCTGACCATGGAAACGACAGAGACAGTTAATTCCAGAGAAGAGACAAATATACGGTTAATACATAGTAAAACAATAGTTTGTTTTTATTTAAGTTAAATTTATTTTATTTTATAACCTCATAGTCTGAGATTTGACTTACTCCTATGCCTCAGTGCATAGAGCATTGTAATTATTGTGTTTAAGGTAATTATTATACCTCATCTCACCAGGATATTGTTTGAAGACACTTATCTATGATTGTATAAGAAATGTAGCCAAGATTTAACATGTTGGTGTTTTGTATTAATAAAGTAAATAATGTAATACAAAAAAATTCTAGAGGGGAAAGATGGTTCAGTAATGTCATTAATAAGCAATTAGATGGCTTCTCACCTGGACCATTCCAAGCATGAAGGCAAATGGGCTGAAGCAACCAAACAGCCACTCCAAGGATGCAGGAAGATGTCTGTATAATACCATGAATCCTAGACTGCCCCAAAAGACAGTGAGAAGAAACACGACCAGGCCAGTGCGAAAGGATTTCTTTATCAAGACGCTCATTAGAAAAGCCAAAGCTATCTGAAATGAGAGAAGATGCAGTTGGTTTACGTTTTTCCACAAGTCATTCCCAGCATAATAAAATAGGAAACTGAATATACAAAATCAGAATTATATAATATTAGCCTATGTATGAAATGCAGAACAATGATCTGAAATGTGCACTACCAACTGGCGTTACAAAACACTACAGACCAAATGCCAGTCGACAGACTTTCTCATGCAAACGCAGCAGGCAGAGGAGGAAAGGGATGTGGAGACTAGTAACAGACTTGATCCTTCCGGTAAGAGTTAGACGGGAAAAAATATTTAACTCATCAACTCACCAAAGATAATCCATAGAGGAAAAAGTGGGTGAAGACCACCATGAAGCCAGGCTGAAATAAAAACTGGACAGATTTTACAATCAAAGCCAAGAAAAGGCTGGTAATGAAGATGAAGCCAGAGTAGAGCAAACCCCAGGAGAGCCTGAGATGGGAACAAAATGTTATTTTAGTATTTCATGTTCAATCGGAAAGAACCTACCATGGATTCTAACATCACTGATTCATTCATTCTAAGCATACACTCAGTTATCCAGCAGGTATTTATTGAGAGTTTAGGATAGTAAATACTAGGTAAATGTTTTAGGAAAAATTCTTAAGAAATTAAGAATATTCTTTTTCCTAAAATTAATTCCAGAAACACACACATACATACAGGCCCATTATAATGAGAGTAGGAAAGAACAGGCTTCTAGTCTGGTAGATTTTGGCTCTACATTTTCTCTGCTGCATCCTTACTCCGTGACCTTGAATGTGCTCTGGAACCCCTCTAAGTCCTTTGATTGCTCTGGACATCGGGAATAACACTACAGTGAGGACTCAGAGAGGCCGTGTCTATGTGGGATCCTGTCCGAGTAAGCGGTAGCCTCTCAGTGAATCTCAGATCCTTTTGTCTTCTCTGGGGGTGAGAAGATTCCTGAATTTTCTTAGAGGTAAAAAATTTCTTCCTTATGTGTGATTCTGTTGCTTCTTTTTCCGAAAGCTGTTTTGTCCTTTTCCTGAGTGTGTGCACCAAAGAGGCTCCATACTCGCCTTTACCTTTGTTCACTTTCCGTTACGCCAGGATAGTTCACTTTCCTTTATTCAGTTACTCTATCTTGTTTATTAATATTCTTTGAAGAGCATAATGAAATAATGTTAAAAACAAAAACAAAACAGCAGCTGAACCAACAAAATAATAGCTGACCCATTTAGCAATTATTCTGTGCTGGATAATGCTTTAGGAACTTAGCGAATATTAAATCGTTTATTCTCACAGTTCTGCAAGAATGTGGAAATATCATTATTTTCCTCATTTTATAGACAAAGAACTGACTGAACAAGGATGCTAACTACATTTCCAGTCCAGGCATTTTGGCCCTAGAATCTTAGATTTCATTGTTTCACTATACTTCCCTTTATTGACTATTAATTTCATAAAGAGGTCAGTTTTGATTTGTAGGTTTTTCTTCCAGCCTCTGGATTTGTTTCCATATGCGTAATTCACCTGGTTCTCTTACCTCTAGGTTATTTCACTTCCTCCTCACTTTAAACATCACCTCTCTGCCCTTTCAGTCAATTATTCACAAGTTCTCACACAGGACCCTGTTCATACCTGGAGTTACTAAACTTCTGACATCTTACATTCAAGTTACCCAGCCTCTATTTACCATCCTGTTCTGCCAGTTTGCTCCCTCAAATATGTCCATCATCCCCGATCTCCAAAAAAGAGCTCTGATCCTTGATTTCTCCTTTTTTCCCTTTGAATCTCATCCTGGCTTAAATCCCACTTCTGGCTTAGACACCAGTGCCTGTCATTTCTCCCACACTCTCACCTGCATGCTCGCTGGCCACCTCCCATTACCTCTGCTTTGCAATCACCCAGAAAACACAAACCTGATGCTCTTTCTTCAGTCAGAGATGTATAATCACCCCCAGCCTTAGCCTGGTAAGCATGATAGTAAGGGCAATGTATTCCAGTCACAGGAAAAAGGTAGAAAATTATTGTTTCAATAGTGATGCTTTGAAGAAGTCCACGTTCCCTGAATTCCTACATTTATTTACTGTGCTGCACTTTACTCACCAGAATGCTGCATTCCGAAGACCCATCATTGTCATCAAGCCCTTCATCCTTTTCCTCTCTCTTGTAACATTAAGAGAGGCATAGTAAACAAATGGGGAAAAGGAAATAATGCAGAAGAAAATGAAAAAATCAGCCATTAATCCATCCTGACTAACGTAGGGATGTATCTTCATATTTTTTCCAGTAACTGACATCAATTCCTCCATCACTGAGTGATTTGTTGCGACCTGAAGAAAGACATTGATACCCACGTTTGTATGTTCATGGATGATAGGCTCTGTTTTCTCTCATCCTCTCTTTCCCTGTGACCACATAATGGACCTGGGTGCATCTGAGGCCAGCCCACTTTTCCACTTCCGTGTTCTACCGCTGGTCCACGTGGAGCCTCCACTGCAGGCGTCCTGAGCCACACACTGCTCCCATCGTTTGCTCCGTGTTTTATCACTTCCCTCCCTAACATTGCCCAATGATTTGCTTGACATGTCTTTGTGCCATTATATATATTCAGCAAACCCTTACCTCAAGCTTCAGTGCTAAATGTCATTTTAATTAGGAATGCTTAGCTTGTTTACGTAGAAGGACATTATTAACGCCTCTGTGACTACCTACTCTCCTCTTCTAATAATTTTCTCATTATTAGAAAATTTCTTCTTTGAGGAAAAACTTCTCTTTATGTACATCCTGTGTGACACGTAGAACTTAAGTAAACTCTGTTGTAAAGAAACCATTGAGTAAAACGAAAAAAACAAGGTGATCGATTTATATTTTCTTTGATGAAACTTTTGATGCCATTAATCTACACTGAGCATTAGTTTGCACTGGATATTTTGTACTCACTTCTATAATAGCAGCATTAATGGCAGCCTGAAGAGTCACTATACCGTTTTTCCAGAATTCTGTAACTGCACAGTGAACGTCTCCGTAGGATTCATGACAAGGGGCTTTAAGGGAAAAAGAAACATAATTATATGGATTGGTTCGATCCTCATTATAGGAAACAGTGGACTTTACAATGGCCCTAAATTCCAACTGTTCTTATTTTGACTCAGGACTTGTGAAAACATAAACTATAGTAACGAGTCTTATAGAAGGGCAGGGAGAGAACTCCTAGGAAACGGTCTGCATTGAGTAATAACACACACGCTGACTTGCTCACATGCTCTCTGTGCTTCTTCGCCTCAGCAAACTGAGGTTGTGTTTTTCTTTAGAAGATTTATAGCCTCTTTTGCTAAGCACGCCAGTGCCTGAGCAACCAGGTTCACTTCCTCCACATTAGTTGTTGGACTTTCTCAGAACAGGCAGCTGAGGCGGGTAAGGATCCCGACCTCCAGGGAAGGTGGACCGAGAGCTGCAGATTCTCCTGGAGGGGGGTGCTTTTTGTCATCCAAAGGCCATGATAAGACAAATAAGCTTCCTTTCGTTCTTCCTTTGTCAACAGGTAATTTTTTTTTGTCTACTCTTTCACCGAGTATATAGCCTCTCCAGGTTCCAAATTCATACAGGAATCTTCACCTCATGCAAACTCACTTGTCCTCATGTAGCTACTGAAACCTAAACCTCTGGTTAGTGAGATCGGCAAAATCACAGGGCATTAATGAATCCTTCTGAATTTGATGCCCTCTTCATGTTGCCCCCTTGGGCGTTTTCTTTACTTTCATGTATACTTGCTCAAACATTTAAAGAGAAATTTGTTCTATCTTATTCATAAACAACTTCATCTTCCTTTAACAATAATATTTTACATGTGCTCCTTTGTATACATGTATATGTATCTATACAGATATAGATATATATATATAAATATGAACACACATATATAAAACCATCATATAATATAGTATTTTATACCCCAAAATCAATGCACATTTTTGAAATGTGTTGACTGGCCTTTTGACATCACCATCACAGATAGAGATTTTAAAATTCACTGTACTAACATCTACTCCCATATATAGCTTATGACATACTTGAAATAGAAAGCAGTGGAATTGTATAGCTAGAAAGTTACCTATATGGTCCCCGTGTTCCTTCCTTGTTGGAACTACATATCTCAGCATGAATTTCAAGTGATATGAGAATGTACTGGTAAAGATGACTCTTACTACTGGCCCAAAATGATTGTTCGCAAATTCTCCAATACTTTCTTCATCAGACATTCCAAAGACGTCTTTATCTTCCATATTACAAGAAGGGAATATTATTGTTAGTAAATTACTAGGAGATTATCTTCAGGTTTCATGTTCAATTGCTTTTATTAAAGTTCTTTATGGAAATAAAATGAAATCAAATATTGACTTGGAGCAAGTCAGGCACAATAAAAGTTGAGGAGAGACATTTGTAAAATTTTATCCAGATAGTGTATAATCAGAAAGCATACATGAAAATTAGTTATTTTCATATGTTGAAATTATTGAACCCACTTTAATTACATATAATATGCCATATCAATTTAACTATTCACAGAAGAATGAGCATAATAGTAAATCTAAAATGGTAGCATACACACACACACACACACATATATAAATCACAATTAAGTTCTGGTGTGTATCAGGTGGAAATAACTATGTAATTTCATTTTTCTTTAACAACCCTCACAGTATGGTTAATATACCAGGAAAAAAGAGTAAAAAATTAAAAAATATGTCAAGTGACTATGTTGATGTCACTAAATTAATCCCTCTTTTTCACTTTTTCTCCTTTGTTTTTATTAATCCCTCGTTTTTGCTAATATTGTGTTCAATGCCATGCAGATGCTTTATTAAGACTGAAAAATGAGAAGGAATACATGAGAATTTCTAGATTGGGGTTAGAATGTCAAAGATAGAAGGGGAGGGAGTACCAGCATGTATTTTAATATAATTAACTTTTCTTTTTCCCTTGAATCTATTCCTTAAATATGTACAATCATGAGCAAGTCACTTAATCTTTGTTATTCAATTTTCATATTTATAAAATAAACATAACAATATCAATTATTACTAATAAAGAATATTAATACATAATACAGATATAAATACAAAATAATACTATTATTATTACAGAATAATATTCTATTACTATAAGGTCTCTAAAAATCTAGCATATAGTAATATTTAATGAATATTTATTGTCATAATTGCAATTGCCTTACTTGTAAAATAAAGATAATAATACATTCATTGTAAAGCCAAACTCTATGTAAAGATCTTGCACACAGGAACCATTTAATGAATATTTGTCATTACAATTGCATGTGACTTTGAACAAAGAGACAGTTGAGAAGCACAAGTTCATGGCACTGGGACCCTCAGGAAGACACTGAAACAGGGTGAAAGCAAACACATCTCAGGAGACTGAGTGACTAGGCCTTAGGTGAACAGTCAGATCAGGTTAAGATCTTGAATCAAAAGTGGATTCAGTGTTTGCAGTCAAGATGCACACTGTAGACTCTTAGATGCAAGTGCAAGTAATGGTGAGACTTTTGGTGAGGTGCCATGGGAAAGCTTGGGATGTCTACATCCATCCACCTGCCCTATGTGCAGGGAAGCAAGGACAGGAATGAAAAGTCCCACATAATCTGGAACTGTGGTCACCGGAACTCCAGATGGTAAGAGCCTGAATGTGGACTATAGAGTGGGTGGACATTTGGATACTGAATTCAGATTAGGGGACAGAATCCAAATGCAACATTATGGTTACCTAGGCTAGAGTGGAATCATGTACAGAGGTTGACAAAAAGAAAAAAAAAGACACATTATATACATAACTTCCAGTGATTGGGTAGAGCAAGAATCACAGGTTTCCCTAACAATAATACTCCTGGGTAGGGAATTGTGCCTAATGGTAATACTGACTACCTTCTAGGTCATGTTTTTAAATTCATTTAAAAAGTTGAGATTTAATTTCATGAACTACATCCTTTTCCCCTGTGCAATTTCATGGTTATCAGTATTATTCACAAAGTTGTATAAGCAGTCAGTCACTTTTAAATTATAACTCAGTTCACATTTATGGGGCAATCACCATAGATTCCCCTTTGAAGTGTGCATTGGTATTTGTAAAGGACAACAGAAACCTGTCGTTTTATTTTCCTGACAGCCAGTCCTCCTTTTGGTAAGCACTCTACAGTTCATCCAGGATACTGCCCCTCTTCCATTCACAAACCATGTGGTTTGAATGTAATTCACAGGGTGACCTGGGAACCCAACCACTGAGCAATAGCAATACTTAATCCCTCTATCCAATGAGATTAATTCTTGAAGGACCAAGATGAAGACTAAAGTAGATCATCTATTTCAATGGGTATAATCTCTGGAATTATTTAGAAATGTTGGGGAAGATCTGTATTCCTTTCACTGGAGTTGTTTGTGTGGTAGGTCTTAAAACTAGAGATTCTGAAGACCAACTCTGCATCTGTCTGGGGAGAGCCAACCTGTGAAACAAGGCAGCACACATCACTACAGACCTGAGAAGTAGAGACATTTCTTCCTTTCTTGTTGACCCTCCTCTGTCCAGCTGTGCACTGATAATTTTTTTTTTGTTAAGCTATGCAAAAGATGCCCCTTTCCTTTAAGACAAGCTGACTTGGGATTCTTTTACTCTCAACTGAAATACTCATGAAAAATACAGTATCGATAACCTTATTTTGAATAGGGCGGAGTCTCATCGGAGTCTGAGACTCAGACTAGTTGATGCCTTGTAAAATGTACTATAGACCTAATTCAGAGCTACATTAGCAAGGGGTTCTCTGATTCTCCATCCAGTTCTCTTGCCTCCGCACTGGGCTCCTTCTCATCAAATTTCAGGAAGTTGTCACAGATGTGATCGTGACAGTAAGAATGCCCATCTTAGTTTTCACTGATAAGGACTGTAACACTGAAGGGTGAAAACTTGAAACACAAAATACTCTTTAATAGAATCTTCAACTATACTAAGACCACCTTTTTGTTAGTAATAGGTGAGGATAAAATTCCTGTACTCAAACTTAAGAAGAGAAAACATTGGCTGTTTTTTTGTAGATAATAATAAGCAAATGCTAGGGCCACAGTCTCGTTCTAGTAACAGGGCTTCCACAGCTACAAGTCAACAAATCACTAAACACCCGTCCTCTTCAACGTCTCCCCATTTGTGTGTGCCATGCATCCCCCAAGCCTACACAAGATCAGTGGGTTTCTTTTTTGAAAGACTGTGTACTTCAGGTGGTAATCCCTTGCTTGGCAAGAAATACATTCACAGTTTTGATTTTGATATTGAGTGATGGCTTCTTTCGACAAAAGAAAAATACATTCACATTACATATAATCTAGAAATTGTGACAATTGACAAGGCTTATCAACTGAAATGCAAATTAAGTGCATGCTTCTGCAGTCAAATAAAGCAAATACTGACATCAGAGATTCCTCTTAGGTTGCTAGAAAACTCACCATTTACAAAGGAGGCTGAGGCAACTTTATTCATTATCTGTTGGGTTGTATTGGTCACAGGTGAGTATGCAATAGCAAAATCAGTTAGGTTAAATGAATCTACCCGACTCAGGTCCATGGTAGGCAGTGAAGAAAAGTCATTAACTTCATGACCAATAGGATATAGGTACAAAGAAAGCAGTAGGAGCAATGAGCACAACCATTCCTACACAATGCAAGAGAGAGAGAAAAAAACCCCGATGATTTCAAATTAGTCATCCACAATTTAGTCATATATTTGTTGGGTTCGCTTTTTTAATTTCAATATATCCTATGTCATACACCATTTAACATTTGGACAGCACAAATTTCAGCAGTCTCTGCAACTCTAATGAACTATTAATAGGAATTAAATTTTTTGATCCATAGCACCAGTCTAAAGCATGCACTGATCAAGAAAATGGGAGAGGCAATAGTGGCAAGCCATTGGAAATTATTATCAGCTGCTATTACTGTGGTGACTGACTCATGCTATACAGGTAAACCTTATTTTATTGGTCTCTGCTTTATTGAACTTCACAGATGGCACTTTTTTTTTTAACAAATTGAAAGCAAGGCCTTCTACCAGCAGAAAGATTATGACTAGCTTTATTGTGATACTAACTTTATTACAGAGGTCTGGAATTGAACCTGCAATACCTCCAAGGTCTGCTGTATGTATTTGATTGGATTCTGCTGAGAGCTTATGTGTTGCAAGAGACAGTTTCAAGGCATTGTTCAATTAGTGGTGATATACTTGGTTTGGGGCCAAGTTTCTAGTATTGGAAACTCAACAGCATCTGAGAAACACTGTATTGGTTGGTTATCGATACTAGTCTCTTGAAAACTTCCAATAAGAAATCATTCTATTCCCTAAATGCATGATTGTAGGAAAAAATTCACAATAGATATACAGTAAAATTCCAACTTAGTTAAACATGCTACTTATCTCTACCTGTCTGAATTTAAAAGGCGCCAAATTTCAACCCATATTTTTGTTATTTGTAATGATTAGAAGTTTTAATACTAATTTTCTTCTTGACATTAATCACATTTCCAAATTATCTATTTTTAAAGAGAATGATTTACTTTTTTTAAAAGAGAAAGGTTTAAAAGAGGAAATGCCAGCTGTCTATTTCTATGGGTTGATTTGTTTACCATTATCTTCAGAATACCAGTATCTTAACCTAAGTATCTATGCGTGGGAATGTTAGTAAGAAGTGTGACCATAGATTATAAAGCATTTATTGGGTTTTCTGTTGCTGATCAGCTTCAGCACTGTCAGACCTCAAATGACCAGTCTGTGTTAATTGAAGTATCTTGAAAAAGATATGTGATTCGAGGAAAAGCATTTTCTAGTATATAAGGGTGCTTTTTTTTTTTTTTTGAGAGGAAATAAACAAAGCAGAGATACCTCCCAAGGAATGTACATTTCCTTATCATAAATATGAAGAGACACAGATATTGGATCCATACCATTAAAGAGTCTCTTTTCATTCTCCATTTTTTCCGAAAGTTCTTGCATAATAAGGCCCAAGTTTGTTGACACACACTTATCTTTCTCTTATTCATTCTGCCCTGTTTAATTAGAAAAAAAGGGGGGAGAAGATTAAGTAAATGCAAAGATCTTAATGAGAAGAAACATCCTGTAAACACAAAAACAAGTAGCCTGATAACCTCAGTGTTCCAAATGGGTGCTTGGCCTCTAAGTGTTCCACAGTTAGTATTTTGCTACTAGTATCTGCTTCCCTTTCTCCTCCACTTTACTTCATTTTTTTTTTTTTTTTTTGGTTACACACTGTGCCAGTTACCATTGACCCTCAGCTCCAAATTCTCTCTTGAATTTGGAGCCTGCTCTATGAAGGTGGATCTGGGTCCTGTAGATGTTTTTCTTCTCCAGCTGGCATGATGTAAATTTGTCAGGAGAGGGAACTGGAGAGACGTCAGGAAGAAGAGATCTTTTTCCTGGTATCAGAGTGGTTCATTTGCCTGGTACCTAGAGAATGTATTTTCCCCCTCACTGCTCAGACTAAATGACTCTCCAGTGCAAAGTGCCTGAAGAGTGCAGGTTTTCCTGCGTGTTTTCTCTAGCTCTTGGGTCAAGGAGAAGTCATCCTTTCTGACCATAATGGTATGAAACTAGAAGTCAACAACAGGAAGAGAGCTGGAAGGTTTACAAATACGTGGGAACTAAACAACACACTTTGAAACAACCAATGGGTCAAAGAAGGCCTCAAAAGGGCAATCAAGTGACATCTTGAAACAAATGAAAATGCAAACACAGCACACCAAAACCTACAGGATGCTGCAAACGCAATTATAGAAAGGAAGTAGAGTGATAAGAGTTTATGTTAAGAAAAACCATCAAAGAAATAACCTAACTTTATACGTTGAGAAACTAGAAAAGAAAAAAATAAGCCCAAAGTTAGCAGAAGGAAGGAAATAACAAATATTAGAATGAAATAAATGAAATGAAGACCAGAAAAGTAATAGAAAATATCAATAAAACTAAGATCCTTTTTTAAAGGATAAACAAGGTTGACAAACCTTTAACTAAACTAAAAAAAAAGAGAGAAGAACACAAATACATAAAATGAGAAATGAGAGAGGAGACATTACAACTGGTACCAGAAATATGATCATAAAAGACTACTAGGAACAACCATACGCTAACAAATTGTTGGCTAACAAGTAACCTGGAAGAAAGGGGGAAATTTCTAGGAATATACAACCTGCTAAGACTGAATCATGAAAACATAGAAAATACAAACAGACCAATAATGAGGAAAGTGATTGAATTAATAATCAAAAACCTCCCAACAAAGAAAAACCCAGGACCAGGTGGCTTCACACTGGTGAATTCTGCCAAACACTTAAAGAAGAATTAATGCCAATCTTTCTCAAACTCTTCCAAAAAAATCAAGGGGAAGAGACATTCTCAGACTTATTCTATGAGGTCAGCATTACCCTTATGCTGAAGCCAGATAATGACACTGTAAGAAGAGAAAACTACAGACCAATATCCCTGATGAATATAGATGCAAACATTATCAATAAAATATTAGCAAGCAAACTGAGTTCAATAACACATTAAAAGGATTACACACCATGATCAAGTGGGAGTTACCCCCAAGATTCAAGGATGGTTCGACATAATGAAAATCAGAGTTATATACCATGTGAAGAAATGAAAGATAAAAGTCATATGATCATCTGACTATATGATAAAATACAGAAAAGCATTTGACAAAATACAACATTTTCATGATAAAAACCCTCAAGAAGTTAAGTATAGAAGGAACATACATCAATGTAATAAAGGCTATATACAACAAACCCATAGCTACCATCATGGTCAATGGTGAAAGGTTGAAAACTTTTCCCCTAAGATCAGGAACAAGACAAGGGTGCCCATCCTTATTCAACATGGTGGCCCCAATTGGTCACCTTGACTTGTGTCAGACACCCTTTGTCTGGTAACTTTGGAGTTCCTTCCATAAAGGCGGAAGGCAACTTTGACCAGTACAAAGAGGTGGAAGTGAGGATGTTCCATTTCTGAGACTAGATCTTACAAGGTTTTGAGTGTATCTGCTTCCTTCTGTGGCTCTTCCACTGCTATGAGAGCTAACTGGGCTCTGGAGGATGAAAGGCACGTGAAACAGCTGTGTCATCCAGCTGTGTCCAGTCACCCCAGGACAGCACTGTCCACATCAGAGGACAGAGAACCAAGCCCCCGGGGGAGGGCAAGCCTGTGCAAGATCAGCACAACCTCTTTCAAATCACCCCAGGCATCCCAGTTATAGATGCTCATTGTTGTATGTTATGTTGCCTTTTTTTTTTTTTTACAATGCAACATACATGTCACTATAGACCACAAGTATGGATAGACTTAGCATTGCCTATTGATGTTTTTTTGGTTTTAATAACTATATATTTTCAAATTCTACCTTAATTATGTTGTAGTCAGAGGAACTATATATTACTCTGTGAGATACTATTTCTCTGAAATTCCTTGAGATGTTCTTGGTGGTACAGCCTATTTTAATATTTGGAAATAGTCCATGTGTACTTGAAAATGTATATCAACTTGTAGGTTGTTTTGTATGAGCTATTCAATTATTTAAAATTTTTTGTTCAAATTTTCAGCATCCTTTTCTTATGTTACATTTATGAGAATAATCATTTCATAACAGAATTCTATTAAATTTTCCATTCTGGTATAGGTTTGCCAATTTCATATTCTATCTCTGTTGGGTTTTAGATTGTGCATTTAAAAGCTGAGTTGTAAATAAAATATTGTTTTATTGCAGAGACATGAGGTTTCTTCAGCTTAAAATGCCCTAGTGTAGCAATATTTGTTCCCTTATTTTTAACCTTCTGCTGAATTTTTAAATGATTAATGTATAGAAAATTCATAGTTACTATATTTTAGAAATCAAACTGATACTATATTTTTAAGAAGTGGATTTAATCATGTGCAAATTCCTGTTTTTGAGCATATTTCACTGTGTTTCATTCTCATGATAAACCTGCTTTTTCTTTGCTTCTAGTTTTGTCTATACTAGATCTTCTTACCTTCTATTGAACTTTGCCAAGTTTTCTTCCCCCGTCCATATTTTCCTTCCTGTCCCAAAGATATAACAATATTTATATTTTTTTAAATTGTGACTCTTAAGTTTGGGACTTTCCTAGGGAACTATCTTTTTTTTTTAATGAAAACTTATCCATTCATAGAAATGAAGACTTTCTAGATACTTTACCTCTGCTGAATTCTAACCCTGAGCATCCTGGTTATCAGTAAAATTTTGGTTCAATCTTTAATTTAAAGGATACATAAATTATATATATTTTTACCATGTATATAGTTAATTAGATTTGCCATTAGATTATATAAGCTCCTATGAGGAGGTTGTCATGTATTTGAGCTTGGGCTTGAGATAGAGGGTAGATATCCCATATGAACTGGGTGGCGTTGGATAGCCTTTAGCTAGATTAAACACCCAGGACTGTGCCTTGTGTGTAAGCTAGTTCATTGTAAAAACATTCCATACACTCTAGCTTAAATTGTCTGTGGAGGGCAGTGTTATTCTTCTGTAACCACTAAAAGAATATAAATATTTTTTATACCAGGAGTACAGTGTCAGACAACAATCTGGTACAAGCAGAAAGTCACAGTTTTAACATATTCAGCCTTAAGTAAATGTCATGTACATGTGTGTTTGTGTGTGTCAGAGGAGTTGTGGTGGTGAGGATTAGGTAGGGGAATTTGGACACACTATTTTTTATGCCAAGGGCACAAAACACCTCCCCAAAAGGAGATGTCTTAGTGCATACCAATAATACCATATCTTTCCATAGCTGTAATCAAGCACTATTACAAAATATGATTTGCTGAACCTGTTCTGGAAACTGTGGGACTTGCATGCTTGCAAAGATCTTCACTGTAGGAGGAAACACGGCATCTAAGTTGACCTGTAGAAAGTAAAGATTCCGGAATGGTCACCAGTTTTCTGGGAGGCATGCCAGGTGACTTGGAAGAATGGGTCAGGACTTGTGAGCAGAGAGCAGCATCTCCACTCTGAATCTGGCTCTTCAGTTCTGAAATTGGAGCAAGCAGTCTCCTCCCTCTATGTGCATACCATGTAGACCAGGGATCGAAACCATGTGGTTGCTGTGAATTCCTTCTTTGTGGTAATGAATGGGTGTGCCTCTGCCTGAAGCTCTCATTCCATTCATGAACAAGATGATGCTCATATTTCTTAGAGACAAAGCTCAGGAAATGGGTCGGTCCAGAAGCCAGTTCCAATGGGAAGCATATTAGCCAAGACAGCCTCAAAGAACACTGTCCAAGGAAGAACCCACACACAGCTGCTTCATAAGGCCAAGAGTCAAGTCTATTTGGAAGCAGACTGAGGAAAAAGCTTAGAAAGCCCATGGAGTGACAACTGGAGGGAGGAAGAGTTTCCAAGAAAAAAAAAGCATTAGGTGAGGGTATCTAGTAAGAGGGGGCTGAGGATCCCCATAGATTGTTCCTAGTGCAGAGAATTCAGAGTAGTCACTTTTAAGGGGACTGTGGAGGGCTGTGCACGTGGGTACACTGATCAAGCAGATGATCTCCTGTCTATGAAGTCAGCCACAGCCCAGAGTAGCGTGAAAATGTCAATCTGGCTTCACCCCCTTAGGTTTTCCACTGGGAATCAGTGTTGCCTACTCTACTTTCCCTGAATTCACATGGTGTTCTGTAGTTTATCAAAAGGCTAACAACCACATAAATTCCTTTTTATAATTGTAATGACTCTGATTATTATCCTGCCATATGGCTGTTAAATTCAGAACAAAATGTTTATACTGTAGGAGCATGAATGTCCTGTTTACTGGGAAGCAAGGTGTGTCTGAAACAACATTGTGTTAAGGAAAAGCAACATAGTCACATTCTTACTTAATACATGATGTGAAGAGTTAAAAAAATCCTGAGGACTTTCAGTCAAGATGGCAGCATAGGCAGACATGGCTCACTTCTTCACAAACCACATCAAAATTACAAGTAAAATATAGAACAACCATCACTCAGAACTGTTAGACATTGAGTTGAATGGATGACTGACAACCATGGAATTAAAGAGATCACATCTATCCAGACTGAGCCAGCAAGCTGGTGCCATATCTGAGGCTCCATTATCTTGGCTAACATGGTTTGATCCATCATGGAGACCCCCAGAGACTGTCCCACCCAACTTAGGGGCCCCCCGAGCTGCTTTTCCATATGAATGGCTGGTCTTGGCTCATGCTTCACAACCTCCTAAATCCTACCAAACAACCAACAACTGGCTCCAGTGAGCCCCAGGCCACACACTAGCAGCAGCCAGCTTAAATTCACAGCTTGGATTTGTCTGGGAATCTCCAAGCCCAGCACAAGTAGCAGCCATCTCAGATGGCTTTATAGCACAGGCAGGGTGGCCCTGGGCAAAACACGGGTTGGGGCTGACTTTGGCCTGCCCCACCCAGGAAACCGCAGGACCAGTGGACCCAGAAGACAGCTGTAGACCACACTGGAGAACCATCACCCTGCCCCTGCAAAGCTGATCCTCCACAGAGGGCAGAGGTTTGTGGTCAGTGGTCACAGCCAGTCCTTACAGCTGACTGACCTGGGTAAATCCCTCCCATTGATCTGCCAACAGCAACCAAAGCTCAACTACAGGACAAGGGTATACTCAGCTCATACAAAGGGCACACCTTGAGTACCCAGCTTGAGTGATAGAGCAAACTGTGCCGCTGGACCCTACGGGACACCTACTACATTAGGCCACACTACCAAGACAGGGAGTCACAGCAGCTCTACCTAATACATAGAAACAAACACAGGAAGGCAGCCAAATGAGGAAACAGAGAAACATGGTCCAAATGAAAGAAGAAATCAAAACTCCAGAAAAAGAGGTAAATGAAATGGAGATAAGCAGCCTATCAGATGCAGAGTTCAAAACACTGGTTATAAGGATGCTCAAGAAACTTAGTGAGGACCTCAACAGCGTAAAAAAGATCTACTCAGAAACAAAGAATACACTAATTGAAATAAGAACAATTTAGAGGGAAATAATAGCAGAGTGGATGAAGGTGGGAATCAAGTCAATGATTTGGAATGTAAGGAAGCAGAAAACAACCAATCAGAACAACAAGAAGAAAAAAGAATAAACGGGGGAAAAAAAACCCAAAAAACCAGACTAGTATAAGCAACCTCTGGGATAACTTCAAGTATTCCAATATTCTCATCATAGGGGTGCCAGAAGAAGAAGAGAAAGAGCAAGAAGTTGGAAATCTATTTGAAAAAATAATAAAAGAAAACTTCCCTAATTTGATGAAGGAAATAGACATGCAAGTCCAGGAAGCACAGAGAATCTCAAACAAGATGGATGCAAAGAGGCCCACTCCAAGACACATCATAATTAAAATGACAAAGGTTAAATATAAAGAGAGAATCTTAAGAGCAGCAAGAGAAAAGTTAGTTACCTATGGGGAGTTCCCATAGGAGTGTCAGCTGATTTCTCAAAAGAAACTGCAAGCTAGAGGGAATTGGCAAGGAATATTCAAAGTCATGAGAAGCAGGGAACTATTGCCAAGAGTGCACTATCTGGTAAAGCTATCATTTAGAATCGAAGGGCAGGTAAAGAGCTTTCCAGACAAGAAAAAACTAAAGGAGTTCATCATCACCAAACCATTATTATATGAAATATTAAAGGGACTTATTTAAGAAAAAGAAGATCAAAACTATGAAGAATAAAGTGGCAAAATATACATATCTATCAACAATTGTACCTAAAAATTAAACTAAGCAAACTAGAAGAACAGAGACAGAATCATGGATACAGAGAGCTATTTGATGGTTGCCGGATGGGAGTGCACTGGGGGAGAAAGAGGTGAGGGGATTAAGTACAAATAGGTAATTATGGAATAGCCATGGGGATGTAAAGTACAGTACAGTACAGGAAATGGAGCAGCCAAAGAACTTACATGCATGACCCATGGACGTGAACAATGGTGTAGGGATTGTCTAAGGGAGTAGGGAGTACTGGGTGGAGGGGGGCGAAGAGGGAAATATCAGGACAACTGTAATAACATAATCAGTAAAATATAATTTTTTAAAAAACCTGAAAAGCATCTTTCATTTTTAAAATTCTGAGAGGCTAAGAGTCAGAGACAGGAACAATAAACACATGTATTTCTGTAAGTGTTTTTGGTAAATAGTCTCAAAGTTAGAAAAATTTTAACCAGAATGTCCCCAAGTTATTGTGCAAAAAGGTAAAGAACTTTAAAACAATGCAGGTTTGGAAGTTAACGCTCAAGATTCTTAGTTTCTCACAACCTATTAGCAAATTTCAGTTTATTCCTACACTCAGTTTCTGGCTTAAAACTGTATAGCAGTTGCATAATTTTCAAAACTTATGTTTTAAATCAATGCTTTCATCTTTACAATATTAAATACCAGCTGTCCAAAAAACATCCAAATAGTCCATTAATTTGCAAAGTAGTTTCTCCACAGATGGTTGGCATTCAGTTCCAAAAAGCTTATTCTTAATTTTGTGATAGGAAAAAGGAAAAGGAAAAAGAACCTCCATCTCAAACAAAACAGAAAAAGTCAATGAACTTACCTTTAAAAAATTTGAAGCACGTAATCTAGAAACACATTTTATCCACTGGCCCCCTTATTTAGAAGAAAATGCTTCACATTTTTTTCCTGGTCTCTACTGCATCTCCAGAATTTTAGAATGCTTTAGAATCTGTAGAATGCTTTAACTGTTTTGACTTCTGCTTTCAGAAGAGGTTATGATCTCAATTCTGTTCACCATGCCAAAAAATCACATTCACGTGATTACCCTTGGACTATTTGTCTCCCTCTTTTTTTAATTGAATAATCATATTTACTTATAAATCTAGGAATCTAAACCTTTTATCTTCATTGTCATTGTTTCAGCTCAGCTAATATAAGCATGAGAGTCTTGGAATATACATATTTTTACCAAGTTGCAGACCAAAGAAAAAGTTAAAAACATTTTGAAATTCTATGTTCCCAAAAGATTATCCTACTTAAAAATTGATCCTATCTTACAGGTAATATTCATTCTATGTGCTCAAAAAGCAATAATTTTATATAATTTTTCTGTTAGAACTTGCCTCAGACTTTGATAGTAATCTCTTGTTAGAAAATTCTGATTGCACAATAACTCCCCTTTGTTCCACTTTCCACTAGCTACTGACCCCGCAGAAGAGATAGGAAGCATGCTTCTTATTTGAGCTCAGTTTAACACTTCAAGATCTAATGAAGGATTTTGAGCAAAAACAAAAATACAGCAAATTACTTAGTTAAGTATGCAATCACTTTGAGACAGAAATGGCATCAATGGAACAGTTAATGAAAAACCAGACAAACTATTTCATGCTTGTACAGAGATTAAAGGTTCATCTGCCCTGGCTAGCGTGGCTTAGTGGGTTGAGTGCCAGCTTGGGAACTGAAGGTTGCTGGTTCAATTCCCAGCCTGGCCACATGTCTGGGTTATGGGCCAGGTCCCCAGTGGGGTTCGTGTGAGAGGCAACTTATTGATGTTTCTCTTGTGCATCGATTTTTCTCTCCCTCTCTTTCTCTCTCCTTTTTCCCCTCTCTAAAAATATTAATAATACCTTTTTTTAAAAGGTAATAATCTATTCTGTAATTAATACTTTGTTTTACTACTTTTTTCCAACATGGCTTTAAAATCATTTTGCTAATGAAAACTGGTATATCCACTCTATAGTAGGAAGTGCCATGAAGAAGAGCTGACCTGGAATTGCAGTCCTACCCCTTCTGTGCTCACTCATGGACCAGTGGCCAAACAGTGCCTTGCCACCATCTCATATTCCCCACACCCACCCCTGGCAACATCAAACTGCCAAACACCACCCAGGAATGGATTTTCAGTTTTGTCGCTAAAATCCATTATCCTGTTTCCTTACTATCTTGCCAAACTCGTTTCCCTCCACTTACGTTTCTGAGACTTAATATGGTAGGCAACAGGTCTATACTGCTTGTATAAATAGATAACTGGGTCTTATAGTGGAAGGGGAGGACCAAAAGCCAATAGTCTCCTTTCTTCATTTTTATTTTTTTCTTTTCAGCGTATTGCCTAAACTCTGTGTAATCCCCAGGAGTTTGTCTTGTCCCACCGCAGTTCTCTGTGGTTGAACGAGTGCCCATATAATGGTACTGTACAGCGGTTGCCCAACAATTGCAAAATGAAAGACTAGCAGTTTGAGAAAGAAAATGAGAGCTCAGCACATCGAATAGGAAGTTTAGCCTTTGCCTACCTTGCCAATCAGAAAACACAGTCAGTAACAATTAGCATCGTCTCTAGAGTGTGTTCCCAGGTACTATGAGGGCTAGGATCTTGGAGTTGGTATTTTGAGTGAGAGTGTGGGTGGTTGAAGCTCTGTAGTTCAGTTTCAGAAGATTTCTACTAATCTAACCAGAGTTGTGGAAATGGGAAAGTCTCCACCCATGCCTCAGATTACCTGTCTACCCATAAAGTCCAGAATTTCATGTTTAAATGTGTCATTCGGTCACTGATTTATGGGGTAAGGTTAATCTAGAAATAACTGTCAAGACAAACTTGGTGAGTAACTAGGGCTAAAAAGTGTGTGTGTCTTTTCATTGATATGGAGCCAGTTCCTGCAGAGCGGTGGCACTTATACCTGGCTGCCTGCCCATAGCATAGTATAAAGAGCAACCATATCAACATTGGAAGCACTGCCTTTACCCCATGGGAAAGGAAAGAGTTTCATCAGAGAAAAGCTCTTCTCTATACAGAGCTCCAAACTGCCTGGCTGATATCATCACCTGGGGAATCAGGAGTTTTCAATACTGTTTCTCGTTTTCATTCAGTTTCAAACATTTTCTAATCTCCCTTGAGACTTACTCTTTGACCCAGGCATCATGTAGAAATATGTTGTTTCATTTCCAAGTGCTTGGAAATTTTCCTGTTATCTTTAGGTTATTGATTTTTAATTTAATTCTGTTATGCTCAGAACATTTATTTTGTTTGTCAAATTTTTAGGACTTGTCTTATGACCCAAGATATGATCTATTTTGGTGAATATTCCAAATGCACTTGAAAAGAGATACATTATGCTATTGCGTGAGGGGAGTATTATATTAACATCTATTAGATCTAATTGGCTGAGGTTCAGTATTTCTGTGTTTTTGTTGGTTTTTCTGACTACTAGTTCTGTTGATTACTGAGAGAGGAATATTGAAGATTTTAACAAAACTTAAGAGGCTTTTCGTTTTCCTTTCAGATCTAACAGATTTTACTTCATGTAATGGGAAGCTATGGTATTGGGCACATACACATTAGGACTGAAGTGTCTCCTCGGTGAATTGGCCTTTTTATCATTATGTAATGTCCATCTTTATTCCTGGTAACTCTCTGTGCTCTGAAGTCTATTTTGCCTGGTGTTAATATAAGGGTGGGTCCCAAAAAACCAGAATTATCATTTGAAGGCAGGTCCCTTGTAGTACAGGCTTCCCCCGCTAGGTAAGTGTCCTAGGAACCCACCTGTATCAGTGTACCAGCTGGCATGGTTGTGAGAAGTTGGGCTCGGCTTCAGTGGATTTCTTTTGAAGACTCTTTCAATCTATTTGCCCATGATTTACAAGCGTACCTGCCCACACCGCGCTGAGCGTTCAGCAGTTTTTGATCAAAAATGGCATGACCCCCGTGTCTCACCTCCTTATTCACCCAATCTCACCCTGAGCAATTTTTTTTTTTTGGTTTGAAAGAAGTCCTCAAAGGGAAACATTTTGCTGATGTGAAAGAGGTGGAACAAAAATGGCAGAAGCACTAAAAGGCATCAAAGCTGATGAGTTCAAAAACTGTTTTGAGCAGTGGAGAAAAGGTCTCAATGGGGGTATTGCATCAGATAGAGAGTTTGAAAGTGACTGAAGTTTAAACATTCAAGAATAAATATACAAATTTTATAAATTAATTCTGTTTTTTTGGGGTCCCCCCTTAAATATCCATTCTCCAGTAGCTTTGATCAACTAGCCAGATGATTTCTCTGTCATTTCAATATTCTTTGCTACAATCAAATTTCCAGTAGGCATGTTAATCAGATGTGCTACAGTTCATTTGCTTTGATTCTTTGTTTTCACATGCATAAATGATTTACAGATGGTTGAGCCACTTAGTTCTTAGTACTGTGTCCTTTTACAAATATTCACAGACCCATGAACTTCAAACAGAAGTTGTCTTCTGACTTGGGATAGATGTAGCAGATTATGTCAGATCAATGTTTCTACCACAACAGCTATAAAAAAAGCCAGGTAAATTTCTCATTAGAAACTATGCAAACCAATAGCTAATGGGGCCACATCATTACAGTAAAGAAATTAGTTCATTTTGATTTCTAACCAAGAAACTAACAAAAAAAATGAAGACAAAATAAACACCTTTCAGAGAAATAAAACTGGCTGAGAGAATTTGGCACATTGCAAAATATAAATTGTTAAGGATACATAATGTCAACCCAAGAGTAGCAGTAAAAATAATAAATACATACATAGAGAAGTACATGAATAAATAAAGCTATTATGCCAACAGTATAAAGTGGAATACCAAAGGTATAAAATGGTACCTCTAATCCAACCATTTTCATAACTAAATGAAATACACAATAATCAAAACACTCCAACTATAAGAGATTCTCAGACTTAATTTTAAAAGTGTGATACCAACATATGCTGTCAACAAAAAGAAAGTTTACTTTATTTATTTTATTTTATGTTTATTTATTTTGTTTATTGACTTGAAGAGAAAAAGAGAGGGGGATACAGGGGGAGAGAGAGAGAGATATTTTTGTATGTGCCCTGACCAGTGATCGAACCTGCAACCTTAGTGTATCTGGATGATGCTCCAACCAACTGAGTTACCTGGCCAGGGCAAAAGAAAGCCGACTTTAAATTTAAAGATTGAAAGATGAAAACTAAAACAATGGGAAAAGGTATACCATAGAAAAAGGAAAGCTGGAGGGCTATATTAATACAATCTAAACCATGACAGGAGTTGTTGCCAGAGGTAAGGGAGAATATTCCGTAATAACATAGGGGTTAATTCATGAAAAGACATAAAAAATCTAAATGTATCTAGAACTAATAGAAGAGCTTGAAAATTCATGGATGAAAACCAACTGAAAAGGCCAATTAATGAATCCAGTTATAGTGGGAGATTTTAACATTTATATCCCAATAATTGATAAAAATCACTGTTCACTCTGGTCCAACATCCCGCAAGTGAATTACCTTATAATATATTCTGTTACAGTCTATGATATGGCACAGGTGGCAAACACAAGGCCCATGGGTTGAATCCAGCCCTCCACTTTGTTTTATCTGCCCCGGCACCTTGTTTCTACCCAGCGGCAGCACCGAGCTCTCGCTTAACTGTTAAGGAGTAGTTACATTTATACAGTCCTAAAATTACATTCGGCCCTTTGAAGGCAACTGTGAGACTGATGTGGCCCCCAGTGAAAATGGTTTGACACCCCTGCTCTATGGAGTTGCTTGCTTTGGTATGAAGCTACATTCTCCTTCTGGGGGTCATTAACCTTTGCCCCACCTTAGGATATGTGTGCATTATGGTTGAACTATTTATGTGCTTTGTAAATTCACATTAAGACTTCTATCTGGAGGGAAACTGTGATTGCAGTTGTCTTGGCGGGAGAACACTGAATACAAAATAGCTTTTGAAAATGTTCCAACGCTGATTAGGTTACCTAGAAAAATACGTCAATCCAAAGGTCCAGAACCCCACCGGTGGAGATAAAAGACTTTTCTCTGACTAAGCTGTTCACTTTCATACTATTTAAAGACAGTGGGATTTTTTTGGTTGTTGTTTGTTTTTGTGGCATTTTTTTTTGTCAAGATAGCGTTTTGTATTTTGAAACCAGCCACTTTTTTCAGAGACTTGGAAGACAACCTGTTAAAATATTAGAATCCCTCTGTAAGATACCTCTTTACAACATGACAGAGTCAGCCCTCCAAGCACAGCTGGGGGGCAATGAAAAGGCAATTTGGCCAAGAGTAATCAACGTTGAAATGCTGAATTCAGGTCAGCTAATCAGGGTTTGAACATTTTGAAAGGCAAATTCTGGATTCCTTCTGTTTCCCATATTACATCTTCCTTCCATATTTAAAAAAAAAATTCTCAGGATGATGCTCAAGAAAAAAGTACAGGAAATCCCTTTGTCTAGCGTCCCCCCCCCCAACATCACCCTGACACCCAGCTTGACCTCCGGGTGGTAAGATTACAGCCTGTTGGTTTAAAGATGCACTGTTCTAATGCAATGGGGGTGATTCAGACAATGTGGGAGATGTTTTCCATTGCCACACTCAGGTGCCGTTGCTACTATGCTGCTGAAAAGTTTACGATACACAGGACAGCTCCTCCTTCTTCCTCCCACCCCCAACGAGAAATTATTTAACACAAAATGCCAATTGTGCCAATGTTGAGAAACTCATATCTGGTATAAGAATAAATAAACCTAGTATCATTAAAATTACTTATTCATAATCACTGCCACGTTTTCATTCATCTAGTCCTTTGAATAAATTATTCTTACCTTCTACTTTAAACACTGCCAGCATTTACTCAAAGTACATTTTGTATGTCCAAATTAGGCCATCTTTGGAAGCTGAAATTCTGGAGGGATATTTCAGCTGCCGGTGGGTAAGGGGTGGGGAGGGTTACCCCAAGAAGTGTGGGATCTAAACTTCAAGCTGAGCTACCCAGCCTACAGCAACAGAGCCTGAACGGAACCCAGGTAATATCCGGCTGTGAAAAGCCACAGGGTTTCTCTCTGCCAGGGAGAAACAACTGGAGACGCCAAGAGTCTCTTAAAGGGCCAACACCCAAAATTTCATTTGTAGCTGGTAGAGGGAGGGCTCCAGCAGAAGGAGGGCAGAGTGGACTAGAGACCCTTGAGGAAAGTCTGGGTCTGATGGCTTGGAGGGGAGAATTGAAGGAACAACTATAAGGATCTCTACGAATCAGTCACCATAATGCAGAAGCCACCTTTCTCAGGCAGAGTATGTCTCTCCAAATGGCAGCAGCTAGAGGGGAAGCCCCACCTGCAGGAATTACTTTGCCCCACCCTGTGGTACCTAAACCCAGTTTCTGATTACTACTTGATTAGATTAACAACTGAGAGGTTTAACAGCTAATTAGCTTAGCAGCTAAAGCAGAAAATACAAAGAAGCAGCCAAAATGGAAAGACAAAGAGACCTCAAATGAAAGAACAAGAGAATTCTACAGAACTTGATGAAATGGAAGCAAGCAATTCATCAGACACTCAAAGGAATAGCAGTAGGTTAGAAGAAGGATTTAATTAATCATTTGGAAGACAAGGTAGAGAAAAACACCCAGACAGAGCAGCAAAAAGAAAAAAAAAATTAATCAGGAGAGCTGCCTTGCAGCCTGTAAAGGTGAGGCAGGTTCACTGGGGATTCGGACAGATGGGAGAAAATTCATGGAGCCTGGGAGTGCCTGACACGCCTTTATTCAAGGGTGCGACAATCCACGCTGCCAAAAGCTGCCTGTCACACAGTGGGAAGTCCCAATTCCCTTATATGCTAAATGTGCACAAAGTTGGTAGGGTGCCAAGATATTGTATCACACAGCATGATTCTGCACATGTGCGCCCATTCAAGGCTATGGGGATACTGTTTATCCCGCTCGGTCTCAAGGCTACGGGACCACTGCTCATCTTAGTTGCCCAGACATCTGAGTGAGGGAGACTGACTGACTCTGTTTGCACCTCAAGAGTTTAAGAAACATTTTGGACAACATGAAGTGTAACAACCTCTGCATCATGGGAATAGCGGAAGGACCAGAGAGCAAGCAAGAGATTGAGAACTTATGTGAAGAAATAATGACTGAAAACTTCCCTAATCTGGTGGAGGGAAAAATCACAGAAACTTGGGAAGTTCAGAGAGTCTCAAATAAGTTGGGCCCAAAGAGGCCTACACTGGAAATACATCATAATCAAATGACAAGGTTTAAAAGACAGGAAGAGAATTCTAAAAGCTGCAAGAGAAAAGCAGGTAGTAACCTGCAAGGGAGCACCAATTAGACTAGCATCTGATTACTCACAGAAACATTTCAGGCCGGAAAGGAATGGCATGAAATATTCAAGGTGATGAAAAACAAAGAACTACAACCAAGGCTATTTTACCCAGCAAGGCTATCATTTAAAATTAAAGGAGAAATAAGGAGCTTCCCAGATAAAAAAAAATGCTAAAGGAGTTTCTTACCATCAAACCAGTACTACAACAAATGTTAAAGGCCTTGCTTTAAGAAAAGAAAAAGAAGAAAAAGAGAAAGAAAAAGAGAGAACAGTCTAACAGTAAAATGGCACTATATACGTATCTATCAATGTTCACCTTAAATGTAAATGGCTTAAATGCTCTGACGAAAAGATAAAGGTTAGCTAAATGGATAAGAAAACAAGACCTATATATATGCTGCCTCAAAGGGACCCATCTCAGATCGAAAGACACACACAGACTAAAATTAAAGGGTTGGGAAAAGATATTTCATGCAAATAGAAAAGAAAAAGAAGCTGGGGTAGCAGTATTTATATCTAACAAGATAGACTTTATAGTAAGAGACAAAGAGGGACACTGCATAACGATGAAGGGAACAATCCAAGAGGATATAACCCTAGTCAACATTTGGACCCAATATAGGAGCACCTAAATATGCGAAGCAAATCTTGATGGACAAAAAGGGAGAGATCAACAGAAATACAGTCATAGTTGGGGATTTTAATACCCCATTGACTTCAATGGATAGATCTTCCAGGCAGAAAGTCAACAAGGAGACAAGGGCCTGAAATGACACACTAGATCAAAAGGATTTAATTGATGTCTTCAGAGCATATCACCCCAAAGCAGCAGAATATATGTACTTTTTGAGTGCACATGGAACATTTTCAAGGGTAGACCATGTTAGGATACAAAACAAGTCTCAATAAATTTAAGAAGATTGAATCATATGAAGCATCTTCTCTGACCACCAATGCTATGAAATTAGAAATCAATCACAAGAACACAGAAAAATACTCAAAGACATGGAAGCTAAATAACATGTTATTAGACAATGAATGGGCCAACAATGAGATTAAGGAAGAAATAAAAAGATACCTTGAGACAAATGAAAATGAGGACCCAACAACCCAAAATCTGTGGGACTCTGGAAAAGCAATCCTAAGAGAAAAATTCATAGCAATACCGGCCTATCTCAAAAAACAAGAAAAAGCTCAAATAAACAATCTAATTTCACACTTAAAGGAACTTGAAAAAGAACCACAAACAAAGCCCAAAGTGAGTAGAAGAAGGTAAATAGTAAGGATCAAAGCAAAAATAAATAAAACAGAGTCCCCACAAAATGATACAAAACATCAATGAATCCAAGAACTGGTTCTTTGAAAAAATAGACAAGATTAACAAACCTTTAACCACACTCGTCAGGAAAATAAAAGGACCCAAATAAATGAAATTAGAAGTGAAGGGAGAAATAACAACTGACACCAAGGAAATACAAAGGATTGTAAGAAAATATTATAACAATTACATGCCAACAAACTGGACAACCTGGATGAAATGGATAAATTCCTACAAACATACCATATTCCAAAAATGAATCAGGATCTAAATAGACAGGTACACTGGTGGAAACAAGGAAGAAAGAGGGGGATGGCTGGAGGTGGGGAGAGTGGTGGGGAGTGAATGCAGACAACTATAATTGAACAACAATAAAATAATAATAAAAAATAGACAGATACACCTAATGGCATTGAAGTCATAATAAAAAAACTCCCAACAAACAAAAGCCCTGGACCAAATGGCTTCAGAGGTGAATTTTACCAAACATTCTGAGAAGAACTAATGCTTCTCCTTCTCAAACTATTTCATACAATTCAAGAGGAGGTAAGGCTCCCAATCTCATTTTATAAGGCCAGCATTATCCTAATTCTAAAACCATATAAAGATACTACAAAGAAAGAAAATTATAGGCCAATATCCTGGATGAACATAAATGCTAAAATCTTCAACAAAATATTAGCAAACCAAATATAGCAATGCATCAAAAAAGGTCAGAATGGTCATCATAACCAAATCAACAAACAGCAAGTGCTGGCAAGGTTGTGGAGAAAAGGGAACCCTAGTACATTGTTGGTGGGAATGCAGACTGGTGCAACCACTGTGGAAAACAGTATGGAATTTCCTCAGAAAACTAAAAATGGAACTGCCTTTGACCCGGCAATTCCACTGCTGGGAATATACCCTAAGAATCCTGAAACACCAATTCAAAAGAACCTATGCACCCCCAATGTTCATAGCAGCACAATTTATAATAGCCAAGTGCTGGAAGCAACCTAAGTGCCCATCAGTAAATGAGTGGATCAATAAATGCTGGTACATTTACATGATGGAATACTCTGCAGCAGAAAGAAAGAAAGAAAGAAAGAAAGAAAGAAAGAAAGAAAGAAAGAAAGAAAGAAAGAGCAAGCTCCTACCTTTTGCAACAGCTTGAATGGATCTGGAGAACATTATGCTAAGTGAAATAAGGTGGTGAAAGACAAATACCATATGATCTCACCTATAAGTGGAACCTAATCAACAAAATAAATTATCAAGCAAAATATAACCAGAAAAATTGAAATTAAGAAAAAACTGACAGTGACCAGGGGGGAGGTGGGAGGGGGTAATTTGGGGGAAATGGGGAAGGGGTTTTCAGGCACATGTATAAAGGACTCATGGACAAAGCCAAAGGGGGGTAGGACTGAGAGTGGGAGGTGCGGACAGCTTGGGTGTGGGGGTACTGGTGGGGGAGGAAATGGATACAACTGTACTTAAACAACAATAAAAAAAAAAAGATCATACACCATGATCAAGTGAGATTTATTGCAGGAATGCAAGGTTGGTACAACATTCACAAACAAACATGATTCACCACATAAACAGAATGAAGAATAAAAACCACATGATTATATCAATAGATGCAGAAAAAGCTTTTGATAAAATCCAGCATGCATTTATGAGGAAAACTCTCAGCAAACTGGGAATAGAGGGAACATATATAAATGCAATAAAGGTCATATATGACAAACCCACTGCTAGCATCATACTCTATAGGCAAAAACTACAAGTGTTCCCCTTAAGACTGGGATGTCTGCTTTCACCTCTCTGATTCAACATGGTACTGAAAGTCCTAGCCACACAATCAGAGAAGAAGAGATAAAATGTATCCAAATTGGAAAGGAGGAAGTAAAATTGTCTTTATTTACAGATGACATGATACTGTACATAGAGAAGCCCAAAGATTACACCAAAAAACTACTAGAACTGATAAATGAATTCAGCAAAGTAGCAGGGTACAAAATTAATATCCAGAAATCAGTTTCACAATAACAAACTAACAGAAAGAGATATTAGAAAAACAATCCCATTCACAACTGCTTCAAAAAGAATAAAATTCCTAGGAATAACCCTAACCAAGGATATAAAAGACATGGAAAATTATAAGACACTGAAGAAAGAAACTGAAGAACATACAAATAAGTGGAAGCACATACTGTAAACAAATATTTCAAAAATTTATATGGAACCACACAGCAACAGCGACCCTGAGAAAGAAGAACAAAGTTGGAGGAATTATGCTACCTAATATCGACCTCTACCACAAGGTCATAGTAACCAAAACAGCCTGACCCTGGCATGAAACAGTTACACAGATCAATAGAACTGAACAGAGAGCCCAGAAGACCAGAGTAGCGCTTACCCAATACATAACTCCCTCACCCCACTGCTTCTGCACCTGCTACTTATCTCAGGGGTAGGAGGCCAGAAGGGGCAGGGAGATGTGAGGCTCCACCCCTGGTATGTCCCGCTGGACTGAGCTTCTCCTCCTTCGGTAACTTTGGGCATATGGGTTGTAGGGTGGAGGAGAAGTTGTGGATGTCGACACAGGGGTCGAGTCTAGGGGCTCTGAGGCCTGCTAGATTCCGTCTGAGAGACAGGCGGGAACCTTCGAAGGGGGTCATCTAGAATGTCATCGGCAGACCCTGAAGTAGATATCCTTTGACCCAGAACAATGAAATAATACAAAGAAAGCTTGTACATAGGGAAGCTCCAACCACTTGCCTAGCCTCTGGCAGAATAGATGTAACTGGAGTACAGTGTTGTAACTGATACTCCCATTTTGGGGACATATTTCCTAACTTATACTGAGGCCAGGCTATATTACACAAGAACATCAGCTCTTTTTCTTGAGAGTTTCAGGGTCAAACTTATCCCAGTTCCTAAGCATGCATTCCAACGGGGACCCTGGGGGGACAGAGGGCGTATTTCCCATCTGGCACAGCTAGGAAGAGAAAACAAAGACCAGAACTCCTGGGCTCTCAAGAGGTATCCCCCTTGACCACCCCAAAATCCTACTAGTGGGTTACAGGGCGTTTCCTGTCGTCCCACTGCAAAGCTACCAGACATCTCTGGTGACACCCGAGACTGAGAAACAGACTAAGAACTGAACTTACGATGGACTTGTATCTCCTTTGCTGTTGGTGAAGGCGACAACTCTGATTAAACTGGACCCTTTCTGCAGATCTCAAGGGTTTTTTGAGTTTGGCTCTTTGGGCCCCGAGGAGCTGAAAAGAGGGAATGGCACTAGTCATTTGGTATATTCCTGCCAGGGCTGGAGGCCAATATGGTATTGTGCTGGAGTCCAGCTCCTGCCGGTCCAGGGAATCCCTATGGAAGGAATGGTGTCGGCGAGGAATGACAGGGGCTTGGTGCTTTTAAGCTCACCAGCCGGGCATTTTTGCCTTGCTGGGGTGAGTGTTTTATTTTTATACTTTGGGGTAAGCATATGTGGCAATGTGGGAGCAGAGAAAAAAAATTGTTTTCCAGATTACATTTACTTTGTCATTGTTTTGCAGAAAATAATACATGTTAAATAAAATACAATTGAGCAGTTAGATATTTTGCAGTTCACAAGCCTTGATATTATCTCTGTACCTGAGCCTCTTCCTTCTACTTATTTTGACACCTTATTTTTTCAAGCTTAGGTGTAAGTCTTATGGTTAGCGTGTAAAGCCACAAGTTGGCTAGAATAGGGGTACATTTGGGTCTGGGCATTTTACCAAGTGACTGGGAATATAGGGTCTTTGGTTATAGTGATTAATATCTGTCTCTCACTTCTAAATCTGCTTTGCTAGGGGATTTTGGCCTGACTGATCTATTCGGGGAAGTTCTAGTTGGGATTGGCTATTTGGTGGGCATAATTGTATTATCATGAAATAACTTTCATTCTAGGAAACTTTTAATTAAGTCTGGGGTACGAGGGGGATTTGGAGTGGTTATGTAGTCATCATTTACATTATTTCTTATACTTCTCAAGAAATTCTCATTCTCACCATCTGCTCCAGTATGTATAGCAATAAAAATGATCCCCAAGCACAGGCCAGCAAAAGAGAAACAACACAAGGAGATTCAGGTGCTTTTCCCTGCCGAGTCTGCTGTGCAGACCTGCGGCTCCCTCTGCGACTGTGTCATTCAAAAGGGACGAGTTTAGCTTCCGACAATATTGTTACAGAACAAGAGAGGCCTCCTGTGGTGAAATATTTGCCACCTATGTGGCCCTGGCTCATTCCAGTCTCGGAGATTAAAACACAGAAGGTATCTGAGGAGGAGAGGCAAGCCCATCTCTGTAAAATGCTAGGGGGGAGGGGAGTGAGCTGGGAATTCAGAGTGCCCCTCTTCCTGCTCTGAGGCTAGAGAAAGGGAAAAACTGTTCTTGGTGACTACAGTATTCCTTCAGTGTGCTCAAAAGTGGGCTGTTTCAGTATCTAGTGACCTTGGCAACGTTTACAGAGCTGAGGGAAGAGGTGAGGGAGATGCCAAGCTTGGCACAGCTTGTTCCTGGGGCCACAGCTCGTGGGCCTCGAGAAGGAGCATGTTTAAAAGACTCATTTTTCTTCCCCAGTTTTACTGCCTATCCAGTGGGGTCTCTGATGGAATCCAAACCAAGCCATTCCTTTTCAGAACAGAAAATGAAATCTGAGGCAAAGACAGAGTTTCAAGGACACTTGCCTGAGAATCCTATCTCATACCAACCAGTACCACGAACAACCCCAACGAGGTCCACATGCACATGCACGAAGCCCAGGTGGCGGACAGAGAAGATTCCTGGTGTATACAGAACAGCAAAGACCAAACCAAGTCCCCCAGAAGATAAGAAAGCAAGCAAAAGATAACTGTACTTGCTCCTGTGAGAAACAGAGGCAAATTTACAAAATATATATATTTTATATATTTATATATATGCCTTTGTTCTTGTTCTGTGGTGGCTTTTGGTCTTCCTTCTCCCTGTATTTGCACAAGAAAATTAGCCTTGTTCATTGAAAATACTGATGGCTATATCTATTAGTTGCTCAGTGGGTGAATGTATTTCTAAACTGCTCAGCCCTTAGTAGACTTAAGTTGATGTTTATACTTTTGTAAGCCTTAGTTAATTGCCCCTGAAAAAAAAAAGGTAGGATTTTATTCTTCCCTACTTGTTCTTCATTTGTCCTCTTTGTGTTATTATTCTTTATCTACAGCGTAGCAGTAGGAGAAAACAATCCATAAGTTAGTAAATGAAAGTGTATCAGGCTGAGAAATCAATTCATTAGTTCCCAGCTGTCATTTTCACCTGGGGTAAGGCTAGCCAGCCCTAGAGTAGCCTCCCTCACTCTCTTCTGCTCTGCTCAGGAATCTGGAGAAATAAAACAGTTGAGCATTCAGGCTCAGGCCTCAAGTGACTGTAAGAAAAGGTTTGAGTTTTCAAGTGTTAGTTTTTCCTCTGCAGAGGAAAGACAGGCACCCGCTGGTCCCACACGCTATAATGAGTTTGAGAAATCTGCAAATTTTCAAAGACTTACATGCCCGTTTTCCTTGTTTAGGACACAATCTTCTAAAATATGGGTAATAAGTTCCCTAAAACTTAAGCCTGATTAACTTGCTTCCTTGGAATTACCCTATTGTTCTCAGGACCTGTAGCTCCTAGGTCTAGAAGTTTATGGTGTTTCAAAGACTTAGACGCTTACTTTTCCTCCTTACTTCTTTTCTGCTTCCAGTGTCTTTCTTCCCTTGCCACACATGGATGTGACATACATCTCTTCCCTTTATTCCTTCTTGCCCTTCTCCTTCATACCCTTCACTTCCCAACTCCTTCTTTCTCCTTCCCTTTCCTTCACTTTCTTAATTCCTCCCTTTTCCTTCCTTCCCCCTACACAATCCCTCTTCACCGTGCACAGACCTTCTGTGACTTACCTGAACCTCTGCAATGTACATACCCAACATTCTAAAGTAAGCATAGTAAGTATTTATTTCTTTATTTATTTTTGCCTTTAAACTTAAGCCAGATTAGGCTGCCAAACACTTGACCTACGGAGTATATTATGAAATGAAGAGGGAAACTTACGAATGAGGCAAATTTGAGTGAAGAAAAGCATGACTAAGGGGTGGGGGATGGGACAACTGTAATAGCATACTCAACAAACTATATTAAAAAAAAAGAGAAAAGCACAACTAGGAGAAAAAAAAACCTGGAAAAGCCGACCCTTTTCTCTAAGAGCTAAAATCTTGTTTCCTCCTCTTGTGCACTAAACCCAAGTGGGGAATGCGCCACAGGAAAGGACCCTTGATTGTTTTACACTGTGCCTCTTGCTGCGTGGACTTCTGCTTGCAGCTCACGGGAAACCTAGCCTTCTGCCCCGGTGCCTGTCCCAGCCTATCCGCTTATGGGTGTCTTTGTTGCGGCAAGCACCCCAGTGGCTTTTAAATGCTTGGCTGGTGTCTGCGGGTGTGGCAATTGTGAGAGGGAGGGATGTTCACTTGGAAAATGTAACCTTGCCCCTCCTGGCAGCTCTTGCAAGGAGTATTTGGATGCAAATTGAAATGCTAGAGAAGAGAGAGAAGCTGCAAGAAAGCCACCTGGGGAGAAATGCTGGAAGCCACCTGGGGAGAGAGACACGAGAAACATTCTGGGGGAGAAAGATGCTGCAAGTTTACAATAGGCAACGGTCTAAACTGACTTTTCTTCTGGCCAAGTTTAGAGGTGGAAAAGGCTGAGGATGGTGGGTGATGGGAGTTCCCTATGAGGCCCCTGCATGACTTAGGGATTGGCCTCAGACACCTCCGTGAGGCCCCCACTCACATAGGGATGCCTGAAGGAAGTACTTCTTTTGTCTTCGGAGCCTAGGAGCCCAGGTGCAACTCAAGCACTCATGTCATTATTTCTACCCCCAAACAGGAGTCTAGCCTGTTGGAATGCCCCACTCCCACAGGGCGGCATCTCCTTTACCCCAAAGGTGAGAGACTGTGCTCACTGCATTCTAAAGGGCTGGAGACAAAAGGTAAGATCCAGGTCAGGACCCATGTTAGGTTCCTGGGTTTCTGCACCAAATATGTTACCAGAGAAACCCTGGTTTTCTCACCAACGCAGTAAACAATCATAAATCAGCAAGCCTATTAGTGTGCACGCAAAATTTATCAGTGCTAAGTTCTAATGGGAGAGCAAAAGCAAGGTGGCAAGAGCAGGGGTGGCAAAGGCATGGTGGCCAGAAGCCAGGTGGCCAGCACCTGGGTGGCCAGAGCCTAGGTAGCCAGAGGCCTGGGTGGCCAAAAAGGGGTGGCCAGAGGCCTCCTGTCCAAGGCTTAGTGGCCAGGCCCCACCCCCACTGTGTGGCAAAAGAGCCACCAGCCAAGAGAAGAGAATGGATCCTTTGTTCTGAGGATTTATACAGTTGGTGGAACGGGGGTGAAGCAGTTACATTTTGATTGATGGGTAAAGGTGATGCCAGCTTTCCCCCAGAGATATGTGACTACCCAAATGTAGGTGTGTGTGGGGGGTCTGTTAGCCTGAATTCTTATCTTGCTCCAGAATTCATTTTGCACATGTGACAGGGGGCAGGCAATTAACCAAAGGTGTTTCATGGACTTTTTCTCTGGGCATTGTAGCCCCCTCCCCTCCCCACTTCTAGGCCTTGGAATGAATACATAGTCTCAATGTTTTCCTCTTCCCAGCTAGTAGAGATGATACACAGGGAGTTTCAAGGGCTTACCCCCTGCACTATCATAGTTCACTTGTGTTGTTTGGAGTGCCTGGCAGCCTGATTGGACCAGGCTCAGGATTACTAGGTCAACGAGTGAGACATGTCTTCCTTTGCTTTTAGTCTCCTGTATTAAGTTCTTCGTTAGGTTGTAATAGTGAGGGCTCTGCCTTTATTTCCCTTTTGGCCGCTCATTCCTAGCTGCCGCCTTTGTGTTAAAAGGCGTTGCCTGGCAACCAGGATGCCAGCTGCTGGCCAGCAGCAGCAGAGCGGTCTCAGAACTCCATGCTATGTCCTGCAACACGGCCACTGTGGAAAGAAGTGTGGAGGCACCTCAGAAAATTAAAATGCATCTGCCTTTTGACCTAGCTATCCCACTTCTGGGAATATATCTGAAGGAACCCAAAGCAGTAATTTGAAAGAACATAAGCACCCTATATTCATAGCAGCATCATTTACAGTTGCCAAGATACGGAAGCAGCCCGAGTGTCCATCAATAGATGAGTGGATAAAGCAACTATGGGACATTTACACAATGGAATTCTACTTGGCTATAAAAAAGAAGAACATTTTACATTTTGCAACAGTATGAATGGACCTGGAGAACATTATGCTAAGTGAAATAAGCCAGTCAGAGAAAGACAAATACCATATGATTTCACTCGTATGTGGAATCTAATAAACAAACTGAACTAACAAGCAAAACAGAAACAGACTCACAGATGGAGAGCAGATGACAGCTGGTGGGGAGGGAGGTTGGGGGGTAGAAATTGAGCAAAAAGAAAAAAGGACTCACGGACATGGACTGTTGGAGCCAGAAACAGAATGCGTTTTTAAGGAACAATGAACAAAGAAAACTCAGTGCACCAGGGCAGAAACTAATGTTGAGAGCAAAAAGCATTTTGAAGATCAAAGGGCTAAGGGGAGTAAGAGATATAGCTAGCCAGCTGGAGCTGGACAGACCCCCTCCCCAAGATGGAGCCACAGTGATTTATGAAAGTAGAGTGAAAGATAGCTAGCCACCTGGAGCCTGCTAATTAGGAACTAGGGAGTTTTCACAAGAAAATTTAGGTACCCAGCAATTATCCCTTGTGCTCTGCAAGATAACTGCAACTTCTGCTTCTGTAAGTTTGCTTGCTGCTTGCAAATAAAAGGGCTAGGCTGTAAGCGTTAGGTGCAGCTCTCACTTGGAAGCCCTGATGGGTGTAGTGTCCTAGGACACTCTGAGAGTTCGC